>CATIXQ010000028.1:3299493-3362786 GCA_949711755.1 Leptidea juvernica
TTCTTCTCACTGTACTGTCACTAATGTAGTCCCTCCGGGTCTGAAGTAGCTGTTGCTGGACTTCAACTGCATTTTGGTGGCGATTTCTTAATACAGTGGAAATAATATAACGATCTTCTCGGGCACTGGTACACCTGGGTCTGCCATTACAAGGTCTCCTCAGATGGTGTCCAGTCTCTTCGTACCTTCGCTTTACCTTCTGGACCGTTCGTACCGTCACACACACCATTCTTGCAGTGCGACGCATACTGATGCCTAGTTCCAGAAAAGCCATGATCCTAGCACATTCTTCAACTGAAAGAGGCATGATAAGTAAATGTTATGTGCTTTTTAGCATAAATTTTTAAAACAAGACCCATCGATCTTGAAAAAAATTTAAAACAGAAAGAAAAATGTGAATGGTAAAATTGTAATTCGGAAACGTCCATTTTGAAAAAGGAATGGTTTTGATTTTGAAGTTTTTTTTCAGCCAATTCTTAAAAGAAGGTTACCCACTATAAAGTTTTTATGTACAAAATTAAATTCTCTTTGGAGTCCTTTTTATTTCGAAAGTATATCTTGTGAACTTAAAACGTTATCCCAATTTTAAAAGTGTGATACTTACTTTTGAAGGCCAGTGTAGATAATGTTAAGAATTGCCAAACGCCATGCCAGTCTCATAAATATAAACACTCACTACACTACTGTAATTATCAAAGGTATGTCATTGTAAACACCAATTTGTCAATGCCCCTTAGTGCTTGTGATCCACGTTTTGTAAGCTGTGTTTCTTGTTTTAGGAGCCTCTTGCAATATATTGACGAAGAGTTAATGCTCAGGTAAACGACAACGCATGAGAACGGCTGAAATTTTGATACTTTTTTGTGGGTTTGCGGTAGATTTGATCGTGTGTTGCCAGATTCGAAATCAGATCTACTAAATTAGTAGCTTTTGAATTTGGATTTTCTCTCCAAAAGTTGTGATTTAAATGACACCAAAAATAAATTTCACGTAATTAATTTAGAAAATATGAATGTTATAACTTTAATTTCTTTTAAAATCTTAATACTATTTCACTTTTTTATTCAATTGATTATTCTGAGTAAAAAATTGTTTCTGTTGGGTTACTCCCTATTTTTTGACAATTTATATTAAGTATCAGATTGCTTATACTATTTTGATAAAGATATATAGTTCCGAAATCTGCCAGCACATGTTTTTTCGTATACTTACTGTATGGGAATTAGAATATTAAATATTAGGTACGCTTTGTTAGTTTGTATGTTTGTGTAGTTTTTTTAATGTATTTTTTGTTAAAATAATTAAATATTGAATGTAGAATTTAATAGTATTGTAATATGTTTTAAGGAATGTAGAGTTTTATTTATTTTGGTAACATTTATATTTGTTTATTTATATTGTTAGATTGTAGCATGGTGTATAGTAATAATGCCTTGCATGCGTTGTTGTAATTCCATTTAATGTTTCTAGTACTTGTTCGTATGATTTCGTTTTTTTTTTGTTATTTAATCACCATTCACCACTTGTTATATTTATTGCTTGTCAAGACGTGTCTAACATATACCCCGCCTTGCTAACAGCATTGCATCAACCCAGCGAATTCCTCTCATGTCCATATTCTACCAATTTGGTAATAATGTTTTACTTTACAGGGCAACACTACCTCTAACAGCGGATACGGCGGCGATGGCGCAAGCTGGCAACTCATCGCTATCCATCCACGATCATCACCTGTCCCAATGTATACAATTAAAGCAGAACTATTTGAACAATTCCACCACAAACGTATACCAGAGCTTAACGAACTTCCAATCGCCGATGGCAGTTTCTACGGTGTCGATAGATGACCCGCTATGTAGGAGGATGGGTGATAACGATATAATGTACGCTGACCAGTTAGAAGCTGATATTTCGGAAGCGCCGAAAACGCGAAATTTTAACTGCGAGTGTGGACTTTGTCCTAAACCGGAATCCAAAGACGTGAATACTTTGAGTGATCTGCAGAGGTCTGTGGCGCAGTGCTCTTGTGACGCCTGCCACTCAAACGGAGACATTCTGAACTACTACAGACAGTGTCCAAACCAGAGCCAAGATTCGGGCATCGTGTACTGTGATACTTGTAAGAAACAAAAGATATCTGTATCGAATTTTCGCGCGCTGCAAATCGCCAACCGCCTGCAGATCTCCGACGCCGAGAAACTGAACGGGACTGACGAGGAACTGTGCAGGCGGATTGACAGGAGTCTGGATATGGGAGAGTATGAGCACAGGAAGCGGCACAACAGGCACCACTCTGACTCCACCGGGATAGACCTGAGCCAGTTCTGTCAGTGTGAGATCGACAAGCGGAAGACGTCGTCTGTGGACGAAATATTCAAGATGGCGGACGATGGGAGCTCGAAGCAGGAGGACGAAGAGGAGGTGAAAGCTAGTCAAAGGCAGAGGAGTCTGTCGGACAGTCAGAGGGATAAAGCGAAATTGGACGCAGAGGGTGAGTTACTTTTTTGTGCATATGAAAACCTTTATTTATAGGGCCGCCTAAGGTAGTATTTAGTCTTATTTTAACTTCACACGTGTTCTTTCTCTACGTGTTCATGAAAAATTGACACACGGACAATAATGTGTTGCTAAAGATCTCTCTTAGTTTAGACTGCTTGAAGGCTGCTTGACATTCGGAAAACTTCACAGTGATCATTGTATTCACAGTGCTGTCAGCTATATAGTCAACATTTTGCATATTCTTGGTTTATTCTCAGGAATAACTTTGTACCAAGTTTATTTGTAAGGTCACAAATATTTCATAAAGATTTGTGGAATGTCATAAGGCAACGTAATGCTGTTGTGGTTATAGTTTATATAGTTTTTTGAATGAGATGGGAAGCATTATACAGTATATTGGTACCAGGGGATCATAGTTGAAGAAGAGATTGTCTTATGTATGACGTGAGTATACCTTAATATGTTCTGACGTCATTCGCTCGACTTCTTACTACATAGACACCTGGAGAACATAAGTATGGTAGCGGTAATAGTAATAATATCTTTCATAGCGGTTGAAATCATGTGTCATCCTAGTAACATGTACCAGGACTTCATATGCAGCTTAGAGGTTCATGCACAATGCAGGTCTTACTTCTGACATGTGTACTTTGTACACACGCATTTTTTTCTATAGTTTATTAATTATTGCATCTGTTAGGTAGCAGTACGCCCCCGGTGCCGCCGCGTAGGTCTCGCGCGAGGCGTGTCAGGAGCCCTGTCCGACCAGCGCCCAACGGACTGCCGCCCACTCCGAAGGTGCACATGGGAGCGTGTTTCTCTAAGGTACTTTACTGCTACTCTGGTCTGGTGTAGGGTGTAGTGTACCCCAGTGGCAGGGACAAATACAGAAGTCAAATATTTGAATGAAGAATTGCTATTTTATGAACCTCTTTTTAATGTTCCTATTATGTCTATTGTCAGCCTAGCGAAACTCTCTAGAAAAAAGCGTTTCACTTGATTGTATGAAACGTGCAGTCATTGATTGATTGACAAATGATGGTTATAATCTTGTAATAAACGGAGATAGCCGAAATACACTACGTTATAAGCAACTTTCAAACTTAGCCGGATTATACCTCGTCTCCAAATGACGGCACGTGCACGTTTCATACTAAACTAAATATCGATTTTTAGAACACATGTATTTACAGTATTAGTTAATCTTTGGTGAGGAAAAATGAGAACAAATACGGAACGAGAGTTGATACTCTCGTGATGAGATGGTTCTTCTTAAAATTTGTTTTGCTCTGTTGTGCCACTTTTAATTAAAATCTTATCGGACCTTTTTATGAAGATTTTATTCCACTCGGCAGGTATTCAACGGATGTCCACTAAGGATAAACTGCACTGCTTCCTGGATACATCCAGACACCAGGGATCAACACGTGCTCATCGGTGAGATGTTATTATCATATTTAACAATTACATTCTTTAGTTTGGCAGTACCTGAATGCGTATCCAAATTATTTCCACGGAAAACCTGTTGTGTTTGTCACTTTGAAATGGTCACTATGAAAAGATTTCTTTGAACACCAATGATATGTATCTCAAATGAAAGAGTTACTGAAAACTGCGCTGAGCGATTGTCGTGTTTAAATTATGGTTGTCGCTTATTTCACCGTATAAATTATAATGTTTATGTACGTGCAGGAGATTGCTAATAATAAAATGGCCGTACATTGTCATAATATGAATATCTTTGATATTTTCCCTTAGAGATTCTCGTGGGCTCATTTGGTATATGGCACAGCTCTCTTTTGAAGTATGATGATATTATTAACTTCCGCTTCACTACCCCATAGTATAATGCCATACAACATAACGCTATGAAAATAGCTAAAATAGACAATTCTTGCTATGTCAGTAAGGTAATTGATGCGCCCTGCCCATTACTATGTAATGCCGCTCAGGATTATTGAAAACCCCAAAAATTTTGAGCAGCGCTACACTCTGAGCGCCCTTCAGACCGAAATACAATAATGCTTACACATTACTGCTTCACGGCAGAACTAGGCGCCGTTGTGGTGTGTACACATAATGTATATATAATCTCCCACTGGTAAGCTAATAAAGCGGTGTTGAATGTTTTGTTAGGTGCGGAGGAAGGCATATACACCCTCAACTTGAACGAGCTGCACGAGACCGCTATGGACCAGCTGTGTCCTCGGCGAACCATCTGGATGCATGTCATCAAGGATGTGCTCATGTCACTCTCGGGTAGGTAATAATATGACTGTTTTTTTTTATGAAAAAAGGGACGAGACGAGCATGACGTTCATGGAAATTGATACGCCCATTACAATGTAGTGCCACTCAGGATTCTTGAAAAACCCAAAAATTCTGAGCAACAATTGCGCTCGTCACCTTGAGACATAAGGTGTTAAGTCCCATTTGCCCAGTAATTTCACAAGCTACGGCGCCCTTCAGACCGAAACACAGTAATGTTTACACACTACTGCTTCACGGCAGAAATAGGCGCCGTTGTGGTACCCATAACCTAGCCGGCATCTTGTGCAAAGGAGCCTCCCACTGGTATCTTACCACAACAAACTTCTACGCAATCATATCTACTTTTTTCCTCAGTGCGTTGTACGTTCAGCAGCTATGGAGGATTTAATTGCAATAAAATACTTTTTAAAGGATTAAAACGCGAATAATTGTAACGGTGTCTGTAAAGTAGTTTTTGCGTAAAAGTTACATTTTAATTATTATTTAATTAACCCGACGTTTCGTGACCTTTTCACAGCATGTTTTCAAGGGGACTGCGGTTAACAGGATTTGAGATAGATTTGTCATAGTTGTCATTATGAAGTTTAGTCCCATAGTCCAATTTATATCAACGTCTCGGCGGCGCACGGCGTGGTACTCAATAGTTTCGTCTTCCCAACATTGCTTAGCGGCCGTAATAAAATGTAATGTGTTTGTGTGCGTGCGTCAAGTCAAGCGCTCTAGTCTAAAGTTAAAGTACAGTTCTATTACTGTGTTGTGGCATTGATCCATTGTGGACTGACCGCGGAAACCTTCTACGTCCTTCCAGAAGGATTGTTCAATTATATTTCCACGAGCGCACTGAGTGCAAAATAACTCCCTTGCCGCGCCTCATAATATTACATATATTATAACAATGTTCATATAGATTTATAGATTGGTTTTTCTAAATGTTTTTGAAGTGAAAACCTCTTTAGCATTTGAAATTCTATGAAACGTAAAAGTGGCAGTAAAAACAGACAGACACATAAATTCATAAGATGGGAGAGAATGATATAGGAAGCATTATTCAGTGTTTTGGTACCAGGCGATCATAGTTGAAGAAGAGATTGTCTTTATGTATGATGCGAGAATACCTTAATATATTCTGTCGTCTTGCGCATGACGTATTACTACATAGACACCAGGAGAACATAAATATGGTAGCGGTTTATTGCAAAAATCCTAAATTCGCCCTTTTGAATCCACAAAATTTTTCAGGTAAAACGCCATCACTGTACAGGCACGAGCTCCTGGCGTTGACCGGTAGCGGTAAATCCGGTGGTGGCAGGTCGTTGAGGGTGCTGCCACCGAGACTCCTGCCACGGAGGTTCGCTCCTTCCACCAGAGTGGTGGACACCAGAGGTAGGACTAACGAACATAGACAATGGCCCCTTTATTTATTACAGCACAAAGTTTAATTTATATTAATTATTTCTTCTTGGGCACTTTACATGTGAGCTGCGATACAGCACCTAGGTTTTTTTTTATTTTTGACTTTCTTCTTTTCCTGTAATAATAATATTTAATTCAGTATTCTATAATATAATAAGTTCAATAAATTTTGTTTATGGAGATAAATAAGGGAACCTCTTTTATTTCCTTTAATTTATGAAAAAGGGAGAACTAAATTAAATTAATTACTAATTAACTAAAATAATAGTGTGATAAGTATTAAATGAGCTTTAAATTATAAATTAAAAAAAATGCAATTGCCCGTTTACCAGAAACCATCTCAATATGTAGTCTGTGGTCAAAGGTAATGTTGTCTCTCTTATGCACGGCTGTGAAAACAGTGTTGATATCATGGATTTTTCATTTAGACACCTTTTGGATTACAGAACTAAGCCAATATGCAATATTTATGTAATCTTTACTTGTTAGGTTTTAGGTTTACTTAATTGTTTTATTCTAAATGATTACTGTAGTTCAACTAAGTGTAATACCAAATAAATCACAGGATAACGATGGTTGACTTTATTCAACTTTGAGTTTGCACATGCCTTTCAATTTCTACTTTGTACATAATTAAAAGGTTGACGATATTTTGAGTTTGAATGTACCAGCTTTTAGGCAATTTACTTTAAATTTGTGCATACTAGGTTATTTCATATTGAGTTAAAACATACCAGGTTGTATTGTAGGTCATTTCAACTTTAACTTTTTACATATAAGGCTTACATCATTTCACATTGAATTTGTACATGCCAGGTTGTATATACAACATACATATATACATACTCACGCCTTGTTCCCGCCGGGGTAGGCACAGGCCAAAGACAATAGAGTGCCACTTGCTTCTATCCTTACAAACCTCACGCGCTTCCTCTATATTCATTACTCTTTTCTTACATGCTCTCCGGTTGCGGGTGCTTCGGACCTTTTCTTTTCTCAAAACGTCCCCAATTTGATCGACGAATGTTCTACGAGGTCTCCCGCGACCGACATGCCCACACACACTTGCCTTATATATTTGATAAGTAATTCTTTCTTCACTCGTTCGCTCCACGCGTCCTTGTATATCCAAGGTTGACATGATTTCAGTTTGAGTATGTACAAGCCAAGTTTAAGACTAGTTGTACTTTCTTTATATGATGATGTCGTGATTTCACTTTTGGATTCTGTTGATGCGAGGTAGTCGTTATTCAACTGTGAGTCTGTCCATGGCAGGTTGCACGGTTTGCGCGGTGGCTCGCAACCCGTACAACGGCTACAAGTACCTGTGCGGTGCCACGCCCGCCGGCCTGTTCCTCATGCAGTGGTACGACCCACTCCGGAAGTTCATGCTGCTCAAGGTAATTCATTATATTTACATATTACATATAGTTTTGATATTTACATTAATAAACTATAGTTGAATATTATTCAGTTGGTTTACGCGTAAGCCACAGTTACGAACACAATAATAAATAAATAAATGTTACGTTTTCAATTCATTTCAAAAAGAATCCCAAATTCGTTTTCTTCACCCTCGACAACCTCTGATACGATATTCATATTGTTGAAATCAGAATTTTGCGCGGCGGCCATCTTGGATACTAAAAATGTTCCTAAATTCGTTCTTTGCACCCTCGAGAACCTCGCATACGATATCCATATTGTTGAAATCCTATTTTGGGCGGCGGCCATCTTGGATTTAAAAAATGATCCCAAATTCGTTCTCTGGACCTTCGAGAACCTCGGATGCTATATCCAGTGGGTAGTTGAAATAGATAGTATATAGTACCACTACTCGCAACTAGATACCGTTAACTGTCACAGTATAAAATTAGAAATTGAAATGCAAGAAAGCGTATGTTTGCGACTGGTCTAGAAATCTACATAGTTAAAGGCAGAAAAATTAAAACTTATTTGGCCCTGGAATATCATGAAAAAATCATTATGGCCCTAAGGCATCAAAGTTTGGAGACCCCTACATTCACTAATCAATGTAATAATATTGCTGACAAACAGAACATAGAGTGCGTGCTGCCCTCTCCTCTGCTCACGTTCGAGCTGGTCATCACTCCGGAGCTGGAGTATCCTCTGCTATGCGTGGGTGTCACCAGGAAACCAATGCGGCTCAATCTCATCAATATTAACTCAGGTGAGGAAACGTCATAAAAATGTTGCCATTGCCTAATATTAGAGTGATCACTGAAGGGACTATGGGCTTTGTTTTCGCATTGTACCATGATGTGCCTTCTTGTAACTAACCTACATAGTTAGTAGAATATAATATTAACAATACATCTTCAAAATATTTATTTATTTATTATAAGGAACATATATAACAATATATATACAATAGCACCCATAAACCACTTGGGTTTGTGTGGAGTGCCGTAGGTTATACATTGCGATTAACAACAAAACAATTAATGACAATAAAAAAAAAACAAATTATAGCTGATTCCTGCCGCACGCAATGCCGCAGGTTAGGATATCATCCCCACGCGGAAGACCCAGGTGTGTCTTAATATTATTTGTAGTGTTAAAATATAACGATAGATGACTCTGTCTGACAACTAGCTCGCGCTATCGTTTTTCTTTTTGTTATTAGTATAATGAAGACGAATCAATGTATTGTTAATCTCAGCGGATACTTCACAGGGAGTGCCGCTTGCGCCTCTCTCTCCCCAAGAGAAGGTCGCCTTCGATGAAGGCTTATTAGAGGGCACCTGCCCAAAGCCAACCGCAGGTGGTGTTTATTGGGTAGGCACTTGGGTTTTCACGTGAATCCCACATAACCAACGCAGACTAAGGCTGATGTGTGGCGGTCCTCCACAGTGCGGTTTTCAAGGAGCTTTCTTCCACGTACTACAAAGCTGTGGAATGAACTTCCTTGTGCGGTGTTTCCGGGACGATACGACATGGGTAACTTCAAAAAAAGCGCGTACACCTTCCTTAAAGGCCGGCATCGTTCCTGTGATTCCGCTGGTGTTGCAAGAGGTTGTGGGCGGTGGTGATCACATAACAGGTGACCCGTACATTCGTTTGTCCTCCTATTCCATAAATAAAGATATACTATATAACAAAATATAAGCAACAGAAAAAAATCACTAACCAATACGTATTATTAAAATGGTTTCAATTCTTGTTTGCAAACGATCACATCTGCCGAGCAAACAATGAAACCGGTTCATCTACAAGGTGTTGTTTAAAAAATATATTTTTAATTTGTGTTTCAAAATTGCCCCTGTAATGCTATCAATTAAATCTGTAGTTTGCGGTACTTCCAAAAAACAGGTTAAAAATGTTCACTAGTTTAGGTTATGTTCATCACGGACGAAGCACCTTTATGCTAGTGTGTGTGAGGTTACGGGGTATACCAGTTACACAATTTTTTCTCCCTTAGATAATCATATATATGATATCAGATATATGATATCCACAAATACTTTTATATTATTGTTTTTACACTTTTTCACAACGCACAACGGCATTTTTAAAATATTTTATTGCGACGCAATTCTCATAAAGGCGGCTGATCGGCTTGTATTAGTGTAAGTGTATGCGTGGGGCTATGTATTTACACGTTTACCGGCTTGTCATGGTGCCTCACTGTTATGTAAGGTGACACGGAGTCCTTATTTTTTTACTCGTCCGTGATATTCTTATGTATTTTTGATAAAATTTAAAAATACTCTCTGATTTTAGATCGATTCGTATTACCATTCAAATAAGTTTCAATATATTATTATACATTTTAAAGTAATCTATCTACCTATTACACTACTTAGTAGTGGATGTTGTTTGTGGCAGAAGATGAATGTTTGAAAGCAGAAGAATAAAGGCAGTGAAAGATAAGATAGATTTAGTTGTATGTTATGTCATCAGGAGAGAGTTGGTTCCACTCGGACGAGCTGGAGATGAGGTCGGGTGGCTCCAGTACCGTGCTGCCGCGACCCGAGCGACTCCACACGCTGCGGGCTGTGCACCAGCTCAGCAAGGATGCGGTCAGTATAACCTGCAACCTGCAAGTAGATCGGGTGTTGCTTACATCATTTATACTTCTAGATAGAGGCAGTGGGAGGCTCCTTTGCACAGGATCCCGGCTAGATTATGGGCGCCTTTTTCTGCCGTGAAGTAGTAATGTGTAAGCATTATTCTTTGCGGTCCGAAAGGCGTCTTACCTTAGTGAAATTACTGGGCAAATGAGACATAATAGCTTCTGTCTTAAGGTGACGAGCGCAATTGTAGTGCCGCTCAGAATTTGTTGTATTTCTCAAAATTCCTGAGCGGCAAGGCATTGTAACGGGCATGGGTATCAATTACCATCAGCTGAACGTCCTGCTCGTTTCGTCCCTTATTGTCAATAAAAAAAGCTCAACGCATGAATTAAGTGATTTTGATTTGATTTAGACGGTATTATGTCGCTTTTGGCGCAGTAAAGTCCTCGAATGGCGACCACGTTCCGGAAGACTTTTGGTAGTCCCCCGAAAGATGGACCGACGATCTGGTCAAGATCACCGGAATAGATTGGATGAGAGCAGCGCAGGACCGATTGCCCATGACGATCTTTGGGGGAGGCCTTTGATCCAGCTGTGGACGTCTTCCGGCTGAAGTGATGATGATGATGATTATGATGAATGCGCAGGTGTTGGTTTGTCACGAGAACATCGTGGACATCATCCCGGTGCTGCCGGCGCTGGAGTCCCGGCGTGGCGACGACCGCAAGCGTAGCAAACTGCTGCAGAGGATAGAGTTCGACTTCCAGATCGACAGCATATGTGAGTGTACTCCGTATATCCCCATTTTGTCCTATTCTGCAGATGTTTTTTTT
This sequence comes from Leptidea juvernica, assembly GCA_949711755.1. Lineage (NCBI taxonomy): Eukaryota > Metazoa > Arthropoda > Insecta > Lepidoptera > Pieridae > Leptidea > Leptidea juvernica. The sequence continues at coordinate 3,310,547 of CATIXQ010000028.1, forward strand.
TCCGTTTACTTCGAAACTAATCTTTGATTCTAATAATGACAGTACCCAGCCTCTCTTTGTGTCCTAAAAGTATTCCTACTAGCTCTGAGGTCACTATATTATGTCGCTGCTAGGGTTGCTAACTTTTATTACAACATTTTAAAGTAAATAAAGAGTACGGTCTACTAAAAAAGAGTATAATTTAATTTATATCTTTTTAAATTACCGTATCTCTAAAACCTTCACAAAGCAACTTGCCACATGACATTGGCATAATGACATTAGTGAAGACATGACATTACTTAGTAAACTTCCGAATGCGGCTTGGGGAAGCAAACATATTAATAGTAAATAGTCGATTTTTTTGGTTAAGATAATGGGTTTGCAATAAAATAACATGACTGGCTAGGTACATAGAGCCACAACCTGAGAGTTGAACAAGGCATACCAAGATTTACGAACCATATGTCACTCGAACGGTTTGCTCACTGGTAAGAGCGCTCGGACGGAACCTGAAATGTTGCGGGTTCGAGTCCCGCATAGTTCATAAATTATGGTTAGAAATTTAATTTTGTATAGTTGTGATTCAAATTCAAATATTTTTATTCAAAATAGAATATAATATCTCTTTATTGAAAGTCAAAAACGAGCGCAAGAAACTTAGTGGGCTTCGTTTTTTTTTTTTTATAAAAATATAGTTACAATGTAAAATCGTGCAATAAATCTCCATTCCCAGTCTGGAGTGTCATTAAGCAAGTCATTTATGCTATAGTAACCTTTAATCGAATTTCGTAATACATTTGTTTTGAATGTTTTCTGGGATCTTGTTGTAAAATCATATACATCGCCCCACAAAACACTTACTAACTGGACTAAGCCAAGTAGTAGGCATTTTAAGTTTATGTTTGTTCCTGGTGTTTACATTACGGTTGTGACAGTTTCTAGCAAATTCACTTATGTGCCTATGTACATACATAACATTATCAAGAACATATGGAGAGGTAACAGTCAATGAATATTTGTGAAGTGTAAATATTATACAATCCACAAATTAGGATATCATCCTCACCGTCTGGATGTGTGGCGGTCCTCCACAGTGCGGTTTTCAAGGAGCTTTCTTCCTCGTACTACTAAGCTGTGGAATGAGCTTCCTTGTGCGGTGTTTCCGGGACGATTCGACATGGGCACCTTCAAAAAAAGCGCTTACACTTTCCTTAAAGGCCGGCAACGCTCTTGTGATTCCTCTGGTGTTGCAAGAGAATGTGGGCGGCGGTGATCACTTAACAACAGGTGACCCGTACGCTCGTTTGTCCTTCTACTCCAAAAAAAAAATGCTTTCTGTTGCAGTGTGCCTCGCTGATTCGGTGCTGGCGTTCCACCGACATGGGGTTCAGGGTAGATCACTGCGCAACGCAGACGTGACGCAAGAGATCGTCGATCAGTCGCGACGCTACCGACTGCTGGGTCACGACAAGTGGGTGAACCTTTTAACCTTAGATCATTTACGGCCGTTCCCAATATACTATCTACAGATAGAGATAAATTACTACCTTCTACTGTCAGTAAGTATCTGTCAATAATCTGAAGCTGTCCCAATATACCCGATAAGTCATTCTTATTGCCTTATTTTTCGACGCGTGAATTGCAAATTCCATACAAACTTTTATCGATGGTAAGCTATACGTCCTCAAATTGACAGACAGCGTGTACGGATAAGGTGAGTTACCGTCGATAATTTTATTGGGACAGAACAGTCAACGATAGTTACGATTTTTATCTCAGGTAGGCCACAACCGGAGATAGACTGAATATTGGGAATGGCCGTTATACGTCTAGATAGACTATGACAGCTCTGAAAAAGACCAAAAAAATTGAGTTTAGAGAGTTTACCTCTATTTTGAGCATTACACGCACACTAACACAAAGTGTCGTATAAATCGGGAGTGTAAGACGTAGCTTATCACGCACACAAAATCTGTGACCTGTTTGTATCGTTTGTCTAACAGCAACAGACTATCTAGACGTATAAATCATTGAAGCTTTTAACAATTATTTGTTATACACATAATTATTTTTTGTTATTTGCTCCTTTGGCTGGTCATTAACGCTTAAAAGTCAATGCTTGCGGTGGTGTCGTGGAACGGGTCGTTCCCTATCCTAAAATTTGGCGAGAGAAGCAATGGCTTGTCCATGTGTCATGCACATAAAAGGGGTGCTTCTTGGGGTCAGTGGTCGATCTTGTCCATAACGAAATTGTTAGTAATAAAAAACTTAACGTTACATAATTTTCCTTTCAGAGTCGTCGTTTTGGAATCCCACTCAGTTCACAGTAACACTCTGTCCAGTGAGGACGGAAATGATCTGTACATACTAGCTGGCCACGAGGCGTCCTACTAGTGTTTCCGTGGGAATCGCGGGAAATTTGCCAGTGTTATTTTTTAACCTCATTTGGATAACCATGTTTTATTTCAACAATAATTTAATGCAAAGCGATTTTCCCGCTGAAAACGTATTTTGACGGATTGTTTTTTGTGTGTGGAAATTTCGTTTCGTATTATCATAAGTGAAAACCCCTTTTAGCGCCGTTGTGATTTGAAACTAGATGAAACGAAAAAGCGACACTAAATAGAGACAAACATAATGTGCATATAGCCAGCAAAAGAATGTGATATGATGTAAACTTTTGCCAGTTATGTCTAGTGAAATAAAAAATATCAAGTCTGATTTAAAAAAAATAACTTTGTAGGTAAAAATAATATAATAATTAAATTCTATGATTATCCCACTTCTGACGCTGTATTTGTCTCACACTTCTGCCGTTTAATTTATGAGAAGGTATTAATTTTACCGCGCTACCTGGGTTTTGACCCAACAGGTCAATTTCATGTTTCAAAATATACATACGACTTTTCGCATTTTCCTTCAATAGATCCGAACAACTGAAAAAAAAATTAAACCATCGAATAAAACCGACTAATGTCGTCACGATTGAACACTGCCCTAATCCATTCCGTGTGTGATTGAAAGCAATATGTTATAGACATTTTATGGTATTAATTGTAATGTTATAATTAAAAGTCATTTATCGCTATCTTCATATTATTGTAGCAGACCTGTGCTCTATAATCTATGTTAGCACATTAGCGCACACTTGAAAAGAAGATGAAATCCATTATTTTAGTATTTTAGTAGTTCTATTGTTATCTATAAATATTAGTGTCGAGTACAATTAATAGTTGCGTTAGTAGATTATTGTGATCAAGTGTGATGCAATAAAAAGGCTGAGAAAGGGAGTACATCCATTTGTCTGCCAATTACTATCAACTACCCTTCAAGCGCACCGTGAACAATAGACACTTAAACACAAATTGTTCATGGTGGGCAATACTGACACAATACTCATTTCTGCTCCTAAACTTAGCGGTGCACTTATGTTTAGTGTTCTGGTTGGATGGGTGTGGGCACCGCTGTTATTATAGACAGATGAGACATTCTATCTTTAATCTTAAATTGACGGGGAAGAACGATGTGGTCTCTAGACTGAATGCGCAGAAGGAAAAAATAAAATTTAATTGGTGTTGAGCATACTTGCAGACCGTACACTCAACGTTCGTGCGCGTTAATATCACGATAACAATCACAGCTAAAGATCCGTAGCGGCATACAATGCACTCCTTTGCATAATATGCCAGCTAGACATAAACCACTTTTTTTATTTCTACCCTCGGAATAGCGTAAACACTATGTATGCTTAAATTTTTAAGGACATAGCAGATAGTGAAATTACTGTGCTATTGAGACTTAACATCTTATGCCTCAACGTAATGAGCGCAATCGCGGTGCCGCTCAGAATTTTTGGTTTTCTTTACGAATCCTGAACGACACTGCATAGTAGGGGGCGGGGCTTAGCTTATTTGGTCAATATCACTTCTTACTAAAAAAATAACCGCTGGTAGCATTTAGTACACTGGTGCATTTATAATGCCGCAGCAAAGTATCAAATTTGTTATCAGTAATTTAAGGCAGGTGTGCGAGTACCCTAAGCGAGCCAGGTATGACAAACCTTAAAATTAAACTAACACGTTTTAACAATGTATTACTAGTCCCACCCGCGTCTTGAATTAAGGTCCGTAAATTAAAAGTAAATAGGTGTTTTCTCGATTTTTGATATGTAGACGCTTTCCTTTATAATATTACATAGGTATGTGATAACTTCATAATTTCTAGTACATGAACGTTGTTTGATGTTAGTTTTTCACGTTTGCACATTTTTACACAAGTCACGGATTCGGTACGGTATACGCAGATTTGTAAAATATTTAAGCGGCCAAATACGAGAGTCCTGAATATAATATATAACACGAAGTTTTTTAAATATGAATTTAATAAAAAAAACACTATTTTTATTTGCACGGCGGCCATTTTAGAATTTGCGGGTTTGGCTTTTATTATTAGCTGTTATTGGCAATAGTCAAAATTTTCCCAAATTTCAGCTGTCTCACTTGTGGTTTATGATAAACAACAAACAAACAAAGCGGGCGTATCTGCGACCTTTTAACCCAAATACATCTATTATCCATATATGCTCAGTGCAAACAATTCAGTCAAACAACTGAGGTGAGCGGGCGCGGATAAAAAAACGCTCATTGGCCAGGTAAAAAACAACATGTCGTTAGCAATCGCTAGTGGTTACTGTCTATTTATAGATTTTCCTACCTGTTTTAGACGTCTATGTGCTGTAAAGCCGTTGGTGCGTACTTATGGAGATGGCCATAGAAGAATTCTGTTTGGACTATTTATCACCTCTATTGTGTCATACCACAGAGTCTATTGACGAAGGTTTTCAACCTGTGGGTGTTCTAGTGATGACTAACGGTACGCAGACGTGGTCGCTAACTATTGGCCTGATGAGAAAGCTCATGGTCGATCATAGGTCAATGGAGAAGGAAAATGCTCGGAGTTTCCCTGCGAGATCGAATCAGAAATGAGGAGATCCCGTAGGAGAATCAAAATCACCGACATAGCCCAAATGATTGCGAAACTAAAGTGGCAGTGGGCAGGGCACATAGTTCGACGCTGGTAGCCCCCCTACAAGATGGTCAGACTAACTGGTCAAGATCGCCGGAATACATTGAATAAGGGCAGCGCAACACGATCGTCGTGGAGAACTTTTCGGGAGGCCTTTGTCATAATATAATTGTGTCATAATTTCTCTACTATATACCCTTAAAAATTCTCTGTGTCACTTATTTTGTGTAAGCTTCTTCTATGAGAACCATCACGAATCGAATCTAAGTCGAATCACTTCTGTCTAAATATAAGTTTTTATTCATAATCGTTTGAACTACGATTCAACGTGGAATGTGATTTAATATTGTTAAATAATGAACTAAAAAGACAACCAATTTATTATGTTATTATAATTAGTTGAGGCGGGGATTACGTTTGTGTTGGTTGGCGGAAGTCACGATTAATTTATCTTCAATTTTTATTCTCCTTGAAGTACATACACATATGTGTATTTAACATTTAATGCACAAATTAATATAATTATTTAAAAACATAGGACGAATACATTGAATATGTCATATAAATAATCTATTCGATTAACCGCGCACTATAATAAAAGTTTATTACTGTACGATATGTTGTCTTTCGTTTTGTTGAAACGTAATCTTATCAATAGAAAGCCAAACGCATTCCCCATCCATTATAGTTTATAGAAGTATAATGGCATTGATTTGTAAATACATAAAATTCCAATTAATAATAGTCAATTGTATAGTAGAATAGTGTATTTAATTTTTGTAAAAACCGCCAATGGAATGAACAGTCTGTTTGTTTTACTCTTTGTCTATGTGAATAGCCGCCATATTGGCTTTGTAGCTGTCAAAATACCAAGTGGTGTTTTAAAAGTATCTAGTACCGGGTTTAGGTCTTAGTTTTTCCCTGTTTTAATGCAGGATTACGTGATGTGAGATTTTTGCATGTATTTTCATTTACAAATAGCTTATTTCTGTTATACTTGGATTTTTCGTTTTATTTATTGATGGCGTATTCTTATAGCACGCTTAGATATAAATCTACATTATAATAATTATTGGTTTATTAAACTTGGATATTCTTTATTCTAGATAGTTCAACAAACTCTCTTAATCACTATTTTTTTATATTGTATCTGTATATATAGCCTAGACGTAACGATTCCTTGACGATGATGTTATAGTAATGCACATACGCGAAAATTTGGCACAGTTTAATAAATTTGTTTAGGTTTGGGATAAATTTAAAGGTGTTGTTTGCCTATTTAGCTTACTTGCTCCTTGACGGAGGTACCTACCATAGACAAAGAATTGATCAATGCTTTGTCTAAGTTGAAACTGGCGAGGTTGGCATTAGAGAAATAATAGTTTAATTATTTAATTTACCTATTTTTATGAAATATCGCTTAAAATCCAGCTAATTGATTGTAGCAGTAATGCACTTTTCAAAAACTATGTTCTTAATTAATAAAAAAAAATCTATGAAACTTAAAAGTTATAAATAAATAAAGAATATTTAAGTTTGATTTTATGACTAGTGTCTTAACATGAAATTCACTAAACACTTCTTTGGTTGTATCATTGCACATATTTAAGTATTATTCAAATCATGGAGTATTTAACCAACTGTGGACGGGACGATATTGACAGCGAAAAGGTTTCGTTGTATATGTAAATAGTCTAGTTTGAATTTTCACTCATTGAGCTTATTTTGTTGTGATTTAGTATTTGTGTGAATTACCTCATGTCAAAATTGAGAGAATGTTGTCACATACCGCGTCAGTAAGTGTAAGTTTGCACATAAATTGGGCGATTTGACGAGGTATTATTATGTTCATAGTAGGTATATAATATATTAATACTATTAAGATTCAATATCATAGAAGAATAAATCTAGATTTATTGTGCTGTTAGATATATTACTTATAATGAAATTTTATTAAATTTTAAATCACTCGTTCGTTTTTTGCCACTCGCTTACTGTTGCTTGACAGGTGCTTATTGGCTCAATGAACGCTTAACTTTTAACGGTTAATGCATCATTACAAAATATGAAACCTGTACATATTTCAAAAGTACTTTAACGGATCACTTAGAAACGTCATTTCGACGGATTTTTAGCGACAAACGCGAGTTATGGCTTAGTTCAGTTATGTCATGTTATTTATGACATATTTTTTAGGTTTGCGTTACTTCTATCAAGAAGCATCCTTATATACTATTTTGTACAGTGCTTCATCCAAGCGATGTCTCCTTTGGTTAAATATTCTATGTATCAGATAACATTAGTGCTGTGTTGTCCAAAGGTCAATGAGCTAGGCTAAACTTACGTTTTTCGTATGACAAACTATATAAATACATTATCATACAGCATTGTGTATATTATTTAACTAATTTAAGGATATGATATTGTATTTAATGAAATTAACAAAGTGTAACTCGGAACCAGTTTTATTTAGTTAATAAAATTTTAATTTCAGCTTTTTGTTTTTATTTGCGTTATTGTTTGATTTCTTTAAAATGTGGTCTTTGTTTCGCTCGGGCTTTTGAAACTATAAGTGAACAATATTTTGCCAAATTACTGGGAGGGCGCTTCGCAAAAATTGATTTTCATTTCAAAACCGAATACCAATATCGTGCGTCTGCAGGTCCTTTCCAAGGCAATTGTGAATATTTCGAGATCCGTCAGAATTGACAACTTCTTCTGCTAGATGTATTCTGACAAGTACGACAAACATCACATACGATAATGCATCTATCAGCTCCTTATAGATCACAGCATCGGCTTCTGTTTGGTCAAATTAAATTATATATTTTTTTATCTATTTTCCGCAACTCTACTACTGTGCCCGTAATTATCTTGTTGGGGTCGCAACATCCCCCAACAAGTCATCCCACTTCTGATTTCACCGCGTAGAGTTGCAACCCTGCACAGATCACTGTCGGTGACAACTCTATTGAACAAATGTCTGTTAAAAGGGCCCTGAACGATATTATGTGAATACTTCAACCTGGCTTTGGGCGTGTGAGTAGTTCCATTAACATACAAAGGCTTACAATAAATTGAATATCAAATATTTGACTGTTAAGTTTCCAGTTATTTTAAGGTGCAGATATTATATGTGGTAATACCATGTCATTTAACCTAAATACAAAATAAAAACTATATTAAGAACTAGATTGTTATGATGTGTTTCGTACTTCACGTTATGCAACTTATCATCGTTACATAAAATATTGCAATTACAAAATACGAATTGAATTGGATCAATCACTGAGTTATCATTATGTCGTCTAATAAAAAGGAGTTAATTGAAAATTATTCTTTGTTTCGATGAATTAATATTTAATAGCATTCGTTAATTCAAATATTTTTTTAATTAAATTAAACCATCTTAGGCAGTGCCGGATTAAGCAAACGCGGGGCATTTAGCAAATTCTTTCAAAGAGCCCTTGGTCTATATTGGAAATAGTCTGTTACCGAGTGTCTGACGTAGACTGTCTTAATTGTAAAAGTTTCACGTTTTAGTGACTTCAATAAACCACATCTTAATAAAAAATTACGTTCAAGCAGAGATGGTTTAAATATGCGGGGCCCGTAGCAATTGCTACTTTTACTACGTGGCTAATCCGGCACTGACCTTAGGCCAATCATGCCTCTCTATCGCTTGTTACGCTCTCTCGCTTGCACACTCGGCTTAACCGGAAAAAGTCAGTGGTGAAACACAGTATGGTTTATTATATGTCTGGCGTGCTACACATAAAATATGTTCATGCTCTAGGTAAATCAAAATGGCCGATAGCCTGCGACTGAGAGGCTTTATTTTACTTTGAGTTGTATAAGTTTCACTTTCGAATAATCTGGAGACAAACGGCTGCCGACGTTAATTTCAATTATAAAAATAAAAATACCGCTCAAGGCCTCCACACCATTGTAAATGATATAGTTACTATGTACCTACTTCTTAATTAATTATTTTGTAAAAGATTTTTTTTCCATGGAGGCTATTTTGAAATTGGCCACCTTGAATTTGTTATGAGGCACAGAGAGGTCCGGTGAAAGATGAACATCACAGGCTAACTAACAAGGATAATAACACTCGAGCAAGGAACTTTGAGAACGCCTTTTTAATTAGCGCGCCAATGATTTCTACTAAGACAGGCAGCAAGCCTTTGGTATTAGTATAGGACCTAAAAATATCAGAATCAATTTAACATTTAAGATATATTTTTATGCTACCACCACCGTGTGCAATAATTAAAAATACATAGTTTTTATTTTTATCGATGTACAATACGTTTTGTAAAGAAAAACCGAAATAAATACTTAGATATATCTAAATCTAAGTGATATATCATTTTCCCTGAGATCCAAACTTCATCCTGTTTTTTTCCCAAACGCATTATAAAAAATATTATGTATTATTTCAACATTTTAATTAAGAATACGTTAAGTATCTTTATATTTATGTGTTTAATAATATTTCCGTTAGCATTTATTATTATTGAAACTAGTTAGTAGTAGATGTATAAGTTTATATAACTGTCTTGTAAAGCTATCCACTTCTTCAAATCTGCCGTAGGTATCTCTCGGCACGTGGACTGACAATCGGCTGTTTTAAAATTAAACCATAGTTTTAAGATATTATAAGAAGAATGTATCGCTCTAAGCCGGAGTTTATGCAATTCGGTACGTTCGTCAGATATATTATAATCATTTTAGGATTTAACCTCTACTTATCTCATAAACTGACTTACAAAGAGTCTACTGATACTGTGAACTATTTTATATGTGACTGTACAGAGTAGGTAATATGGCAGCTAGAAGGCGCTGTAATCTAATATGGGCCATGTGAAAGTTAAACATTTGTATGGAACACTATAAAATAATTGAAGGACCAAGTAACGGTTACTAGTTGAAAAAGGATTGAAAACCTTTGTTCCCAGCAGGTACAACCACAGAAATAAATCGAGATGTAGGTCGAGTGGGCGTAGCACGCGTGCCAAACGTTAGCAACATATTGCATACCGTTCTAAACGTACACTCATTACGCAAGCAGACTCGCTCTAGCGTTCATTAGGTACAAAAATATTAAAAACACAGTGAAAATGCCATATTAATTATTTGATAAAATTATTCTCACCTACTGATAAACAAAACAACCTTATTAGCGTTAACAATTATGTTCGGGTATGGGCGACATATGGGCGATCTTGAATTATAATAGTAACAATTTCAATATATTACTCTTATCATACTTACACATAGAATTGGTCGAGTAATATTGATCACTCTCCAGAAAGAGACAGTGTCGGCAGACACTTTTCCCGGAGCATCTGTAGTAGACAGGTAGTTACATAAAGAATGCATATTCAACAGTCGGCATATAACTTGGCAAGATATCTTTTATAAGATTAGCACAGAAGTCATGTGTAAGTTCACTTAATTTTTTTATGCTTAGATAACTCTATAGGTAAGCGGTATGGCTCAGTGCAATACTGTTTGATCCATAGATTTACTAGATAACCACTAGTTAGTATTGGCAAATCAAAATTGATCGCGCTTTATCGGTCTGTCAGGTCGTCTTTACGTTATTTTTCTTAGTCTATGATTTGACCCAAATATAGAGCTATGTACCTACCAGCCTAGCGAAACTCTCTAAAAAAAAAGCGATTCACTCGATTGTATGAAACGTGCAGTCATTGATAGATTGAGCATATGACAGCTATAATCTTGTAAAAAAACAGAGATAGCCGAAATCCACTACATTTTAAGGAACTGTTCGCTTTCATGCTTAGCTGCATTATACGTCGTCGCCAATCGCCATATTGTATTTACTACTATTTCAAACGTATATCAAATCATTGCACGTTTCATACTAAAGTAAATTTCAATTTTTACTTTTGCAATCCCGCCTCTTATTACGTAGTATTTACAAATTTAAAATTCCGTTATGGAGCGATACATTCTGTTAATAACACCAAAGAGTTTCGATTCATATAGAATTTGTGAAATTATTAAATATTTGAAAATATATTCCTTATAAGCTCAGAAAATGCATTAAATGCATTCGTATAGCATAGGTATCTCTGCTTAATATTTTTGTAGTTTGACCTCGTACAAAATATTGACAATGCGTAGATTTAAAAAATTCCAAATTGTGGGTAGAAATATATTTTCCTCGTAAGTAGTTTTATCTCTTTATAGAGGAGGCGATAAGATTTAATGATTACGTGTTACGATCAATTGTCTGTACAAATTTTATTTCAAATAAAATTTATTGACGTCTAAAGATGTTTTATTTAAACCCAATTTACAGCGTAATATATAATATATACTAAAATTAAAGGCTGAAAACAATGAGACAACTAATTCCAAGTAAAAAAATGTAAAAGTATTGGATTTTAGTTTCCTCCAGGCGTTCCTGTGAAAGATGGTATTGACAGATGGACACTTGATAATCTAGAGAAGTGGGTTCCAAATTTCGTATCGTTCTATTTTTAGAAGAATATAGCGTAGTAGGAACTCATAGCAATAACAAACAATGTTTTAAAATTATTATATTTTCATTTCTATATTAATTATTACAGGTATGTGGTAATTATTTTTTTATTTAAGTATTTATTAATTGGAGGTTTATATTTACCATATTCTGTTAAAAATTTAAGTGGACTGTACTTTAAGCTTAATACGTAGTTTTTTGGTTCAGTGTTTTCCTCCAAATCAAAATAACTTTCCAAGTTGCCGACAGAACTGATGATAAAGATTTAAGATGAAGGTGGAAAGACATAGGTACATGCAACTCGATTGTCTTTGATGACTCGAAGGAATTGCGCCGCCACGTGTTCACACAGCACTAAAATTATTACTGATTCTACTGGTCACTCAGCCGGCCGGCATTTATATAAAGGATTCAGAAATTAATTGTGTTTTAAAAGCACCTTTGATAAATTCGTCTTCAAAATATAATGTTATGTAGAGCGAGCGTCGATACAGTTAGGCAAAATTTCACTAAGTGAATTGCAAACTACTTTAAGGTCTGTAATGCGTCGATTAGTCACTAATTACCTACTCGGATGCGAGATTGCATCATATTAGGATGTTGGATAGGGACAAAATAATTTGAATTTAGTTGCGGAATGAGAAGGGATATAGGAGTAAATCTGCCATGTCACTTACTAGGTTCAGTTTTTTATACAAACTGAACAGTATGTATAAATTGAAGAACAAACAAAATAATGGTCAATAAACACACATCAACTCAATATAAACATTTATTCTTATAAAAACTATTCAATCTAATAACTAAATAACATTTTGCAGAATATAATTCATATTATTGAATAAACATATAACGACAGTATAAAAGTGGAAAAAAATTATATTAGAATAACTTGTGTTCTATTATAGACTATATCCTTTGTAAGTGCTTTAGAGTCGCTCGTAAAACAGAAATAACGGTCATTGACCTTTTAGCGGTAACATTCGTTCAACGAATCGCTTGCACACTAATTTGCTCGTAATAAGTTTAATGAACTAAATTATCTTTAGTACGCAACTGGAGTGCTAAGTCTTCGAATTTACGATTGCACTACCTTGTTGTGGGGTTAGGTTTTGATTATGTAACAGGTAAGTCAAACAGGGTTGTCAACTATTTCAGGATGAAGTAGAGTATATCTGATTTTAGTGAGTATTAATAAAGAATACAGATTAATAAAACAATGCCATGCATTTTGTTTTGTTATGCCAGTTTTGCTCAAACAATATGTTACTTTTTTATTATATTTTAACCTGACTCATTGCCCATTCCAGTATGTTTTTATCTCGTTACTTGCCTTGCTTATTGGCCTTATTGCTCAGCACCAAGAATTAGATGTATTTAGTGTTAGTTTATATGAATTTTATAAACTTTGTATATGCAACCTTTGACTCGGTATGGGATTTCACGTTGCTGTAAGTATACCGAGGATATTATTATTAAATAATTAAATGTTTTGCTACATTAAATATAAGGTATTTATATTATGTGTTATGTATGATTAAGTATGGCTGGTATATAAAAATAGTATACTAGTGTTATATGTTATAGCGTACCCATTCATAGTAGAGGCAGGCAACCCTAAATATAGACTTGATTTACAAAAAAAGAGTTAAGCGACACTCTTTGTTGTGAATATCTCGATCCAATATCCGTCGGGGTCCTGAATGAAGGCGAGACCTTTCATCTTGCCATCTTGCGGCTTCTTAATGAACTTCACGCCTTGTTCCTCGAATCTGCAATTAAAATAATATTCAATTTTTATACACATTATTATGTTAACAATATGATGTTATTAATGTGAACTACACATACAGGCACAATTAGCTTAAAAGGAAATTAAATTTATTTATTTGCATGGATCGTGGTTATATTGTTCTTAAAATTTGTAGTTGCATACCACAATACTGGCATAGAAATGTTTAAGTATTAAAAATTTTGTTTAATACACAGTTCTGCAAAACTGCGTACTACAAAGTTTTTTTTTTCAAGTATTTTATTTTTATGGAAAAGACCTTTAACGGACAAACAAGTGTACGGGTGACCTGGTGTTAAGTGATCACCGCCGACCACATTCTCTTGCAACACCAAAGGAATGACAGGAGCGTTGCCGGGCTTTAAGGAAGGTGTAGGCGCCTTTTTTGAAGGTGGGCACCTTCAAAAAATGTCGTATCGTCCCGGAAACACATTCCTCAGCTTTGTAGTACGTGGAAGAAAGCTCCTTGAAAACCACACTGTGGAGGGCCGCCACACATCCAGATGGCGGGGATGATATATAACTTGTGGAGCGTCGTGCGAAGGTGGATGTCGGCGGCAGGAATCAGGTTAAACAGCTCTTCGGAACACTCCCCGTGATAAATGCGGTAGAAGTCACAATGAAGCGACGTCTCTATGCAACGCCAAGTGATCCAGCCGTTCACAGAGCACTGGGTCCCCGACAATTAGAGCTGCTCTGTGTTACATGCGATCAAATGTAAGTATGTACTAATACTTGCTAATAAACACGAATGTTTCAAATTGTTTATAAACATTTAATAACAGCAGTGTGGGAGCCACATAACGTTCTCTTGGTGGCAATACCGCCCCGGACAAATATGCACAGTTCTTGTATTGTAATTGTATAAGTAATTGCATTAACCTTAAAATGTTAAGATGCCTAGTAAAGCCGTACGCAAAGCACTAAAATATTCAAAAAAAATATTTTAAAACAACAAAAAGGAAATGTTTTTTTTTTCCATATTAGAAGTAGTATTAAAAATTTATTTAATTCTCGTCCATTGGTTCCGGTTTAGTAGACGTATGAGTTACAATAGGCTTGGTAGCTGAAGTATGATACAAATGGTCTAGTTGACCAGCTAACGTCAGGGTGTCGAATATGCGTGACGGTGTGCGCGCGCATCGTAAAAATTCACTCTGATGATTTTTCCCTAACGTCCCAAAAGCGGTTTTACTTCAATTTGGTAGGTACATCCGGATAACTGTAACTCTTTACTTTTTTAACTGACAACATAGCACGAAAGGTCATATTTTCAGCCCCTCAAATTCAAATATTTTATTCAAAATAGGATAAAATATCACTTATTGTGAGTGAGAAACTACCATCTATTCGAAAAGGTCTTGAAGGCTGAGAACGGGCGCAAGAAACTAAGCGGGCTTTTTTTTTATAAAAATATGGTTACAATGTAAAATCGTACAATAAAATGTATTATTAATAGTCTGAGGGCGGTCCCAATCTATGGTATCCTCACCTTGGTTCCCCGCGTCTATCGATGTGTTGAGCTGATTGTGTGTGGTGAGACAAGATCAAATGGTGATCTTTAATTAAATAATCATTGAAAAATGACAATTATTTAGAAGTATTATATGCTCACCTAGAACAGGCTTCATCAACATCAGGCACCAGGATACCGATGTGACCAAAACCTCTTGGATCAGAATTTCCATTATGATATGTTGTTGTATCATTTTCTGTTCCCCAATTACTGGAAACATTAAATAACATTGTACAGTTTTAAACAAAAACAGAATCAGCAACCAAATCAACACCTAGGAAAGTGCTACCGTAAGGTAGCACTTCACTACATTTCGTTAAGGCGACACTAAATGCCAGCGACCTTGAGCGATAGGAGTTCACGGCTGCCGGCCCGCCATCTATGTAACAAAGCCAATATTTTCAAAATTCTTGGGTGGAAAATAGTTTATATGCTTACAATCCTCGTTATTCACTACTAATCTGAATAAATGAACCTACACAAAAAAGTACAAGCTATAAGAATAACTATTCTGAGAGAAGTACCAAAAACATGCGACACGAAATGCCAAAAAACTTGTTTAACTTCAAAGAAAAGTGGTAGTTCAAAAAGGCTCGGCAGTGTTACTATAACCAACAGCAAGCATAAGAAACCTACAAATAAGACTTAAGGATATGTGTAACAGGATTAAGTAGTGTTCATAGCTCGAAATGCTATACTTTCAACACAAAACTAGTCTAAAAACATCATGTTTGCGTGTTTTCTGCTTACTCTTCGCCTTAATGTGACAACAGGGCCAAAAGTGCGCCATTTTCACGTACAAATGAGATGTAGATCAAATCAAATCAAAATCACTTTATTCATGTAGGTCACGGATATGGCACTTATGAATGTCAAAATAAAAAAAGTGATTGAATCTTCCACTACTTCGTAAAGGGTTGGGCTAATGAGAAGAAGTAGCAAGAAACTCATTGCCACTCTTTTAAATTAAGATTTAAATTTTCATCGTTTTACAAATCATATGTAAAGTGATGCAACAAACATACTCGAACGTCAAATAGTCAATGTCTTACATATGAAAATCCATTACTGAAATATTGACAATACTAGTATATTCTCGTATACTCATGTCCAACGGAATTCTTTCGCGGAGTTACAGAGGCTCTAGTATGTTTCAGTTTTTATTTCTTTCTAGTTATTGAAATTAACAAAATATAATAAAAAACCAAGACTTAAGATTCTTTGTAACTCTAAGGCGCCATCTAGCGAGAGAGAGAATCGCGGTGATATTATCGTCGGGCCACGTATTCCTATATATATACTCGAGGAGTGGCAATGTAGCGTGCGCGCGTAATGTTTGTCGTATCGCCGCGGTATCGGCGCTAATCGTGGCACCGCGCGCTCTCTTAACAATCCAAACTTCCAAAGGTTATCATTAAAAAATAGTATTATCTCATTGTTACAGTTAACAATAATTATGTGAATTGAATAATCTAAACTGTCATCATTATCATTGGTTTCATTTCGTCTCCCTAACCGCCAATTTCAATATCCAATCTTTAGTATTTCCTGAATATCCATGTCAATCTTCATTTTTAAATTATAAATAAATAACAGTGGAAGCGAGTGAAGAAAGAATGACAAATCAAAACTAACCCTGATTCATTTGTCAGAACATCTGAAATCCACAATATTAATTTGAGAAGCAATAATAGATTACGTTTACATGGCAGCAACACAGCTTCGATGTACAATAGCATTCTTGAAATGGCGCCGAGAATATTTAACAAGATTCCTACAACTATCACAGAACTTAAGTTGATGTGTTTTAAAAAGAAACTATTTAATGTGCTAGTAACAAAATCGTACTATTCCATAAAAGACTTCTTTTCAGATACAACACTCAACATTTTTTTAAATATCATTTTACTTAATTTAATATCTTTTTACCAATTTCACTTGTTATATGTTATTATTAAATATTCAATTATTGATATGTATATCAATTAACTGTCATTGTGTATAAATATTTTTTTTTGACTTGTTATTAATTACTATTTGTACGCCACAGCATGCGGGCAAGGAATGGAGAACTTTTATTGTGATTTGAAACATCTATGTATACCCATGACTACAAATAAATGATCTTATCTTATCTTATCAAATATATAAGGAAAGCTAATACTAAATTTGGGACATTCTGAAAAAAGGAAAGATCCGAAGCACCTGTAACTGGTGAGCATGTATGAAAAGAGTAATGAATGTAGAAGAAGTGCGAGAGGTTTATAAGGATAGAAGTAAGTGGGGTTCTGTTGTACAACCTCAAATAAATTTACAATGATATGTTTATCTATTTTATTTCCTCACAATCAAAGTAAAAAGCAGAACATACTTGACCATAATACAGATTTTACCCTTGACTTAACTATTCATATACATAACAATATAAGCATTAGCTAAAACAGCTAGTATACAACTCTTGTTGTAAAAATTTACTATTGTAAAATAAACATAGTTGTTAATTGCAAGGCGGCCATTGAGGAATTAATTATCCAGGTATTTATTATCTGTATAGTTGGAATAGTAATATAATATAGTCTGTGATATTAACACCAGTCTAACTTGATTGGGGGTGATATTAAACCTCAAATATATACATAATATGTTTTGGTGTACTCACTAGGTCAACTCTAATGTAGCTTTTCTACTCATTGCCCATGCTGTTCTGTCTGCATCATTCTTTGGAATATCTGCTGGGTTCTCATAGCCCATGAAGAACAGAGAGAATTTCATTTCAGTGAAGTGCAGTTGCTTGAGCAGTGTCATGCCGAGAACACCAGTGTAAAATGGAATTGATTTCCTAGGGTCTTTGATGCGATACATTGTCTGTTGAAACATGAAGTCCTGGAAATTTTTGTGAATTTTTTACTATCATTCTTGCGGCTTCGTTGAATTAAGCTCAGTGTTTTAAGCAAGAAATTTAGAAGCTAAAAACTCACTACTGCTCAAAAATTGTTTTCATTGCAGTTGAGCAAATGAGTTTTATTTTTGCAAGATGAACAGGGTGCAAAATGACTATTTTCAAAGATTGGATGTAGATTTTTCTAAATATGTGCCATCTTGCTTTTCTAATTTGTTTTATTTATATCACTGTCACCACAGTGTCTATTTATTTAACACTATGTAAGCTCATGATGAGGAATGGGTTGTGGTGATCACATACCATCACTACATATGTCATGTGAACTGTATGTATCTAACTATATTATGTACCTACTTATCAAAGATAACATAATACGTAAGATTTTCAAATGAATTGCTACATCGTAACTGATTAATTATTTTCGCGTTCTAGGTTTGAATTTAATGATAATTCAACTTATTGTTCATTAATCCAAGCATAGTTGAGTTTACTGTGACTATTAAATGTTTAATGTAATATGTCATCATACCTTGGTAGAAGGGTTTGGAGTTTGGCATAATGCTTCAATTTCTTGCGGTGCAAAACCCTCACCAGCCATGTTTCTAAACAGAAAATAATATTAAATCAAAGTTTCTGAAGTATATTGTGCCTTAGTAAGATCTTATCAATTCACAAGTTGAACAAGTTACGCCGGTAGTAGTAGAAAGTTGTCCATTACTTACAGGTTTAATGATCAATATGGGTCGAAAGGCTAGTGTGAAACTACGTAGATTGTTAATTTTTGTTTGCGGACTGCTAAGAGTACAATAGGATATCAATCGTAATTAATTAAAAAATAAAAATATTCTTCGGTCCAACCAGTGTCGTCTCATGTAAAGAAACAACAGCTGGGCAGCTGTGAGCTGACATTGACTTTTTTTTTTTTTGGATCTGTTCGTCCATCTGGACAGGCAAAGGGGTACTGACATTGACAATATTAGTAATCAGCAGTCAGCTTGATATTTGGCCCAATAAACCAACAATATTTTTTGGTGTTTATAGCTCGGCTACTAAGACCTGCTTTTAAGCCAACTCTAGCTTTGGTTTGAATTTTACTGCTGACAGCAATTTTTATTATTTATTTTTCGCATGGCAGGCAATCGCAATGCGTTTTCAAAAGTCAAAACCAGGGGTACTTTCAAGATCAGCAACTTGTAGACTCAGTATAATATTCTTTTATTTCTATAAATAAAACAAATCTTATAACTATATTTACAGTACTACGACTACATAAAATTAAAACTATCATTACGTGGAAGCGTACCAAGAATACTGGCAGCATTACCGCGTTGGATAGCAAGGCTGTCAATCCGTTGACCGAAATAGCTGCCAGCGCTTGGGTTTCCAGTAGCCTTATTGAGGCGCAAAGATAGTATTTTGAACATTCTCCGCGCCTCTGCTCTCTATTGCTTATCCAATCAACATGGGATAAGCAATTGGAGAATCAACTAGTATTTCATTAATAACAGAATTTAACATGCATCAAGTTATTTTTTTTTTTTTTTTGGAATAGGCGGATAAACGAGCGTACGGGTCACCTAGTGTTAAGTGATCACCGCCGCCCACAATCTCCTGCAACACCAGAAGAATCATAAGAGCGTTGCCGGCCTTTAAGGAAGGTGTACGCGCTTTTCTTGAAGGTACCCATGTCATATAGTCCCGGAAACACCGCACAAGGAAGCTCATTCCACAGCTTCGTGGTACGAGGAAGAAAGCTCCTTGAAAACCGCACTGTGGAGGACCGCCACACATCCAGATGGTGGGGATGATATCGTAACTTGTATATATTAAAAATAAATTATTATATATTTAATTAAAAATAAACTACATTTAAAAAAACCAACTTCAAAAACTGAAAAGTATCAAATAACTAAAAATTTGCAATTGGCACCGACTTCAAAGCTATCAATATGTAGCACATACAAATAATAGTATTTTATAAATATTAAAGGTAAAGGTTTGCATAAGAGGTGTATTAAATTGAATTTTTAGTTATTTGATACTTTTCAGTTTTTGAAGTCGGTTTTTTTAAACGTAGTTTATTTTTTATCTTTAACGTTTTAGTGTAAGTTAATAATAATATATAATCAACTTGAATGAAAACTCCAAAAAAAAGCCGTACACAGAAAACAATTATGTCATCCAGGTAGACAAAAATTTTCATATAAATGTTCATAAAATGAAAACTACTGGGCCAAACTATGTAAAATTTTTATAGGACTAAATGGCATTTATTTCGCATGAAATAAAAGAAGAATTACGTAAATCGGATCATAAATGTTAGAGTAATCAGTGTACAAACATAAAAAAAAATACTGATCAAATTGATAACCTCCTCCTTTTGGAAGTCGGTTAAAAAGTATTAAGTCAACAAAAATTGTAATGTAATCTCTTGAGATCCTTATCTTTAATTCTCTGAATATTTTTAAAGAGATTATAAATGTACATTTTATGTTGTAAGTATAAATATTGAGAACTTTTGTGTAGTGTAGCATTATTTACAAATGTTTAGTATCAGAATAGTTTATAATATTTAAACATAAGTATTAATAATTATTGCCTGTTTTGTCATAATTCCACTTAGTTAAGTTAATTCTTACTACATGTTGGTCTGTTTTGATAACTTTATTAAATATAATATAACATAAATTATAATACAGCTGCATTTATTTCTGTAGATAACTTATATACTTATTTATATTAACAGATGTTTGTCAGTATCTAGAAAAAAAGCATATTTATATAATTATCAATAATAAATAAAATGGCCCTTATTCAGACAATGCTTTACTTATAACAAAACTTAATTCTGAAATTTTACTTTCATTTCAACTCTTGTTCATCGGTTTCCCTGTGTATTTGCCTTTTGGCAAAGATCTCCAATTCTTTCCACCTTCTCTCGTCTTACATTGCCCTAGTCCATATATTTCTATTACCTACTTACTGCTTTCTTAATCTTGTCTGTGCATCTTCTAATTGGTCTCCCCCTTAGTTTAGCCGGGCTATTCACACACTTAGCCTCTTGCTTGGGCCATTGTGTTTGTAATCTTCTTTTATGATTCCCATTCCTTACATACAACTCTGTTACTGCTCTACTCCATTTTGTTTTATAATTTATTAAAGTTAAAATCTATTAAATCCCATGTTTGATATATATTTTATCATAGACATATCTCAACTCCTCAAGCCATACAATATCCCTATCTACATTTGTCTTTTTACATTCGTATGCATTAATTATTCTGATATCTTTCAAGTTTTCTACAAAAATATCACCTAGAACTGATAAGAAATCTCCTTCTTCAAAATCAACTGGGTTTTTATACTTCTGTTCTATTTTGTCTAACATGAAGTGCATAGTATCTACATCATCACAAGACATCCTTGATGCTTTAGCAAAGCTACGTGTTAAATCATTCATACACGAAGAATTAATTCTTGTATTACATTTGGAAGTGTCATAGTGTATTTGTGCACATCCAGTTGGGTCACTTAGTTCTAAAATCATTGAGTTAGAATTATTGTGGATCATTTCCGTTACAACACCGTGTATCCTAATGTTCTTAAAACTTTTACCGAATATTTTATAAACATATTTATGTTCTGTTGCCTTAGCACGGTAAATATCTTGAATGTACAACTTTACTGGATCCCTTTGATATATTATTTCCATATTAGCTATTCTTCCAGTATGTGTTCAATTTGCATCGATAATAGATATTTTTATGGCGTCCATATCTCATTATTTTACTTATAAAATATCATATTAACTAAATAATAGAAAAAGTTCAATACTTACAATTAGGTACATACATCACTTTTTAGAACAGAAAATTCAAATTCAAAATAATATTTTAGAAAGTTATTTTTTTAATTTATTTAACGGTATTAGATACAAGGCCTTAGTCCTATTTTGAAATTTAGAAGTCAGAGTAGCCGAAGTTGCAGAAAGAATATCTTTAGAGCATTTATATTTATTCATGTTTCGTTATATCACATGCTATATTTGACATGCAAAACGAAAATGAAAGTGACGGTATTATATTTAATGAAACATTAACTTTATGGATGCTTTCTGCAACTGGCGGTAGGTATTATTAAAATTAGTGTGAGCGAGACGGATGGCATTTCTCCCATCGTGCTTAGAACGTGTGCCCCTGAGTTGACGCCGCGCCGGTGCTAACACGTTAATTCCAGCACACCTATTCAAAAGACGTAGTCCTAGACTCATGGAAGTCAGCTCTTGTTCATTCGATCAAAAAAAGGAGACAGTTCGGATCCGGCCAACTAGGGCCTCTTAGTAGAACTTAAAGTAGTTTCAGTAATTTAAAAGAAATATTCACATTGACGATTCGAAAGCGCTTAATTCAAGCCAAGTTTTTTATCATACATTTACACATGGTAGCGATTATAAAACAGTGATAAATATCACTAAAGCTGTAAACCTATCTAACTGTACGTAAGTAAGAACAATGCTAAGCCTGGCGGTTAAACCAAAGTATTATAATATTATAATTAATCAGATTGCAAAGCGAGGCAGCCTTATAAGAGAAGAACAAACAGCGCAAATTTGTAAAGGTGCTTAAGTAGAAATTGGCGGTTTGTTCCGCAGTAAATACAGAGTCCTGAAGTTTCTATAACTTTCATTGCTATTCAATAGAGTTCTAACTGGAAGTTTAATGGCTGAAAACAAAAGAGTTGACGTGTGAAGTGCGCTGCAGCGGGAAACGCGCCAATTATGTAAACTGTGCTCGCTTTAAAGCGCTTGTTTTCTTATTTAGTGTTGGGGTAAGTCAGTAATTGAATTGTATCACGATGTAAAGTTTAGAGTATTACTATACTGATATTTTTGAAGAGAAAACTTCCTTAGGCGCACTAAGCACTTTATTTTATAGGTATTGAATGAAACTGGGCCGTTACGCTCAGCTATATAAGGATCGTTCGGGTAAACTAGTCGCACAGATCATCTAAGGGATACTCGCACGGTGAACATAGTTGTATTTCGAATAATTAACTTACTAATTAATTATTAATTAAATTCGTCTTCATAACGTTTCCGTTGCTATGGTGTGGGCACACCGCTATTTTTATTTCTATTATTTTAAATGATAATTAATGATTAGGTATATTGTAAGAAATAAAATAGTGCTATTTGGAAAGCGTAGTTAATAGTGTTTACATATGAAAATCAGAATGCGAGGAACTATCTCAAATTTTTATATTATCATTCAAGTAATTCCTGTAGATATCTTAACCGTTTAAAGAGCGTAAAATATATTCGCCGCATGTTATGATGTCTTTTGCTTAACAGAAAATTGTCTATTGAAACAGTATGCATTTGGTTCCCCGATCTTCCGTCGCAAGGCAACTAGAAATTGCCTTCGGTTTATACTCAATGCAAGATGATAGACTAATAAAAATATTATGATAGTTCCTTGACTCAACAAAGTTGGGCGAGTAACCTAATTCTGTCATAGAAAGCCAACACCTAGACAGTCCGCCGCTAACGAACATAAGGTTCTGAATAGCACTAAAAAAAAAACGGCTTATAAGTGTATGATCATTAAGGGATTATATTAGTAACCTAAAATACATATTATTTACTTGCGCGCGAACTTTACGTAGAGCGTAAACATAGATTTTCATATAGCTTATGTACCTTGTTGTTATTTTTTAACAATTTCAATGCAAAGAATGTTATTGTTGACGTCTGCAGTCAATTTCACCAATGCATGGGTCACCGATACCTTTAAGCGGTGAGATGTTTTTCTCCGACTCACTGGAGAACCTATTTAATTAGCGAGAGATCTTCTCGCATAGCATTTTTATTTCGGACTTAGACCGAGATCATTACGATACACGCATGTATCCAAAGATGAAGAAACCTAGCCAGATCGGTTTTTCGCACCCCCAAAACCCCGTGTAGAAACGATAAGAGATAGGCAAAATATAGATCCAAAAATATTTATAAGAATTGCTCGTTTAAATAATATGTAAGATATGAATGGATAGTGTCAATATTAATTTGTATGATTTTATTTAAATTTAAGTACTACTGAATAATAATCACGAAGCAGAAAATATTTAAGTCACGTTTATACTTGTCTCATCCTACACGTGTGAGATAAGTATTGCATTTCCACAAATCACAAATGAAGTGAAATCAGAGTAATGCAAATTGCAAACAAAACTATCGACTCAATGATGTAACATCTCTAGATAGTGATCAGTGACTCGACCGCATCTGAATATTCTATTTAGGCAACAGCGAGCCAGTGTTGACATTATTTATTATCTTGTTGTGGTACCTCCGTAACTAGAGCTCTGCAATCGGGCTGCCAATTATTGTGGAATATTCTGCTTATTACCGAATTTAGTACAATATAAAATAATTTTATATTTATGACGCAATTATTATTACGGGCTCGTCACAGTAGACATATGTAACAGTATGGTAACTAAGCCTTGTTGATAAAATACCTACACGTGCTTACACTTCATTGAAGCTTGTCAGGTTATTTTTCTAACCGACTTTCAATAAAGAGGATGTTCTCAATTCGACTGTATTTTTGGAACGAAGTTCCTTGTGTGGCATTGCGGAGCGTAAAAAAGTAAAAAGCGTAATTTTTTTATGTATAGTCTATGTATGATGGCTATATAGTGTATAATGTTCATATTATAGTCTTCATGATGACTGTTTGACGGGAAAGTTTGAAATATTTGTTTTCAAACTTTTTCCGTTGAAGTTTCAGTTCTGCCACAGTCTTAAGAAACTCTTCCCTACAGTCATACCACGAACATGTCTAGATGGGTAAATTTTATCATTTTCGTGAGTGTCAATTAAGAACAATTGGCATCTATTTCGAGATACAAGATGGTGGATATGACTGTTTCAAAAAATCAATATGGGTATAATTTTCGAGATTTTCGGGAGTATCCATTACAAATATGACACCCATTTCGAGATCAGAGATAGCGGATGTGACTTTAAAACGAAGCTATCACCGCCGCCCACATTCTCTTGCAACACCAGAGGGATCACAGGAGCGTTGCCGGCCTTTTAGGAAGGTGTAAGCGCTTTTTTTGAAGGTACCCATGTCGTATCGTCCCGGAAACACCGCACAAGGAAGTTCATTCACGCGCTTTCTTCCACGTTCTACAAAGCTCACAGCTTTGTAGAACAGAAGAAAGCTCCTTGAAAACCGCACGGTGGAGGATCGCCACACATCCAGATGGTGGGGATGATATCTTAACTTGTGGCGTGTTGTGCGAAGGTATTCGCCAGGAATCAGGGGAAACAGCTCTTCGGAACACTCCCCGTGATAAATACGGTAGAAGACACACACTGAAGCTATGTCTCTACGCAACGCCAAGTGATCCAACCGTTCAAAGAGAACTGGGTCCCCGACAATTCAAGCTGCTTTGCGTTGCACGCGGTCAAATGGATCGAGCTGATACTGGGGTTGCGCCAGACCAGAGATGACAGCAATACTCCATATGTGGTCGAACCTGCGCTTTGTACAGCGCTAGAATGTGGACCGGCTTGCAGTATTGCCGTGCTCTACTTGTGACGCCCAGTTTCTTCGGAGCCAATTTGGCTTTGCTCTCCAGATGGCCGCGGAATCGGCAATCACTCGAGATTTCGAGACCCAGAATTCCGATAATAGGCGAGGATGTAAGGGAAGTGTTGACGAAGAGCGGTGATACGACAAATTGGGTTTTTTAGTGGTAAACGCGCAAACTTGAGTGTGGGGATTAAATTGGACAAGGTTCAATTTACCCCATTCCGCGACCTTCTCAAGAGAGGACTCGATAGAAGACACGAGTTTCTTCCGGCACTGGTCGACGATTTCCCTAGAGAGATCTGCATGACCCGTGTATACGGCATCGCCCGTGCTGTCCTCTGCATAGCATTGTATGTTGGAGGTGTCCAACATATCATTGATATGCTGAAGAAACAGTGTGGGAGATAGCACACAGCCTTGCTTTCGATAGTCGCCGCCTATCCATGTGTAAGGTATACCAGAAGATCACCTGCCGATCGACCATGTCGAAAGCCGTACTGTCGGTCGTTGATCAACTGGTGACCCTCTAGGTATACCAAAAGTTGGCGGCTTATTATGCTCTCCATGAATTTGGAGAGCAGGAAGGTTATAGCAATAGGCCTGTTTGCCGGATCCGAACTGTCTCCTTTTTTTTGGATCGGATGGACAAGGGCTGACTTCCATGAGTCAGGGACTACACCTTTTGTATATGAGTGCCGGAATAAATGCGTTTGCACCGGCGCGGGCATCAACTCAGGGGCACACGTTCTAAGCACGACTGGAGAAATGCCATCTGGCCCGCTCGACTTCCTGACGTCAAACGAAAATAGAGCTCGCCTTAAAGTTTTTTGTCTGAACTGTACTTTAGGTATAGAGCTCTAACACCTGGATGGTCGGCGGTGTTGTTACGTTGTCGTCAAGAGTCGAGTTGGATGCAAAAAGAGCGCACAGGAGATTGGCTTTCTCCTATGCCGTATGGGCCAGCGTGTCATTCCTCATTTGCAAAAGTTACATTACGTGTGTAATACAGTTATTTGGTTGTCATTAGTTACTACCCATCTTTGGCATGAAATCTTAGCATGAAATAGTACTCTACAAATTAGTCGGATAAAATAACATTTATTTCAATCGTTCACGAATATTGTCTATGGTTCCATATTTCGTCGACACCTATATCCGAAAACAAAATAGAGTACTATCGAAACTTCTTTCAAATTTCGTTTGCTTACGAAGTTTCGTTTCATAGTAAGAGAGTAGACCCCTTAATACTTAACCGATTTTGATTGACAAGGCGGAAACAGTCAGCCACGCTTGGCATTTATAGCTCCTTAGTATTTTAAATATTAAACTAGCTAACGCACACATTGACAAATCAGAATTGAAAACGCATCTATACACTATTATAAGTATTCTGAGTCTATGATTCCAACAAACAAAAATAAAGAAATAATTTATTATGTGAATCTCTTAATCGTTAAATTCTGTATTTTGGTAACCGACCCTCTAACTTTTGCTTGACAATTATAAAAATAATGTAGACAATGATTGAATTATTTGTATTACATGGTGCATAATATTCGTTTTAGCTTTCTGTATTACTTTAAGAGTTTATACGTACTAAGCATAATGCGATACAAGGTATGACGGTGACTGTGACTAAAAAGTAACAGTGACAAATACCTGTCACAAAATACTAGTTGTTACTAAATAGTCCTATCAGTAACCAGTAACAGCTGTTACTCAAATAATAGTCGTTATTTTTGATACCTGATATTTTTGACATCTTGTCACAGTGACAACCGGTGATATTTGAATACCTGTAACTTATACCTGTGACGATAAATACGTCACATTCTATTACTTTAATATGACAACTTTGTCAATGCCAAATCTATATGATCTATGTACGCAAGTGCATTTAAAGGGGTCTAAATTTTGCGCATTACGTATTAATGTTTGTTATATATTTACTAGCTGACCCAGCAAACGTTGTATTGCCGATATTAAAATCGCGATACAAAAGTAACTATTGATCGGAGATGGGTGAAAATTTGAAGTTGTAT
Source organism: Leptidea juvernica (assembly GCA_949711755.1). NCBI lineage: Eukaryota > Metazoa > Arthropoda > Insecta > Lepidoptera > Pieridae > Leptidea > Leptidea juvernica. The sequence goes on from CATIXQ010000028.1 coordinate 3,337,927, forward strand.
GTATTTTTTAATGCAGACTCATAATCAAACAAGTTTAAAAAAAATGTAAAAAAAATCGTGTGAACCACCCTTAACATTTAGGGGAATGAAAAATAGATGGTGTCCGATTCTCAGGCCTACCCAATATGCACTCAAAATTTCATGAGAATCATTCGAGAACACGAGAATTTTATATATTAGATTAGCAGAATGATTCTTTTAAGATTTTCTTAAGCCACCGGTAGGAAAGAATCGTTCAGAAGGGCTTGTTCAGAAGCCCTTATTTGATTGCTTTGACAATTTATACGTCTAGACAGTCTCTTGCTGTTAGAAAACCGATAAGAACAGGCCAGGAATATTAGTACAGTGTGCATGACAAGCTACGTCTTACACTCGCCATTTGTATGACAATTTGTGTTAGTGTGAATGAATTGCTCAAAATAGACGTTAGTTCTAAAGTCTATCTATCTAGACGTATAAATGAACTAAGATTGATTGATGGATTTTGAATTTGGTTAAAACGAAAGTTAAGACTTTAGGTTAAAGGGTTAAGGGTTAAAAGCTTTTAAAAGCCTCTAGTATACAATTAATAAATGAAGTCCATTGGTATATTCCATTCTTTATACTCCGACACATGCCGTATACCCGTACCATATTATACAATCCAGTATTTATTCTGTCCGTGACAGCGATACGAGCGGTTGGTTTCACATGAAAATTCCATGTTTATTTTTAAGCAAGAAATATTACTGTAAGCGTAAATGTATTTACTCCATTTATAAAAAATAACAAATTTAATATATTTTGAACATACAGAGTTATATTATAATTCTTTTTTTATTACGCTGGTAAAGATTGCTCCGATTAATTGTCATTTGTATCGTACTCTCAAAAGAAAAAAAGTACTCTCAAATATATGCAGTAACTCTACTTGTGGAGGCTCATAATGGCCTTTACTTATTGACATTTACATTTAATTCTGTATTATGACTGTCAGCCCCCCTTATATAAATAATTAATATGTAACTAAAATATGAAAAGAACATTTTGTTTGAAGTTTTCTAAATATCTAAACAAGCCGTCAATCCATATTTTGCTATGCTTTTGAGTTTTTTCGAACTAGGTTTACAGCTTACAGCCTCATTCTGTACCCAGGAAATAGTAGTCAGTGCGCCTAAAATTAAAACCCATACATAATATAATTTTTAAAAAATCCAATATAAATCTTAGATTCTAAAGTAAACGAAACCTAAGCGATTGAAGTCACGGCCGCCCGCACTTCTATAATATCCTTTTTTTTATTTTTTACAATAAGGGACGAGACTTTCATCTGATGGTAATTTATACCTCCTGTCCATTACAATGCAGTGCCGCTCAGGGTTCTATAAAAACCGTTTGTTTACAACGTGAAGCAGTAATGTTTACACATTACTGCTTCACGGCAGAAATAGGCGCCGTTGTGGTACCCATAACACATGACATCCTTTGCACTGGAGTACTCCCACACTAAAACTATTAAATAACTTTGCATATATCAAAAACTGTGTACAAAGTTCGATTATCGATTTCATATTTCAACTATAATTCACGTTTGCTTGAGAAACACTTCTTGCAAGACAGCTTTTAGTTTAGCTCATCGCGGAGCGAAGCTCTGTGAAGCCGCAAAGTTTTGGGGAAGCCATCAATCAACCGAGTTACTGGTGCTTTGTTAATATTACAGTGTGTTGGGTTGTGATACACAAAGAGAATTACAGCGGAGATATGACAAGGTGTCATATATATTATACACTACGTCTTCTTATTATATATCTAGGTATATTATTTCTCAAACACGTTTTTCGTTGGAATTCATTATTCTCTATAATTATTCGTCGAATTAAACAATTCGAACCATTATTGAATTAGGTGTTATTTTGTAGAAATCCATAATTATTCAATTCTTGCTAATTCTGCTAAGATTATAAGGTGTTAGATGCGCTCAGAGTAGACAAACGTCTTTACCAATTCGGTCTCTTCACCATTGTTACGTATTTATTTAGGGGGTAATACGTCACAACAGCCGACCAATCATAGCGCGCAAATCCATGTGACGAGGGTATTAAACAGCGGCTTTCGGCCGATTCAATAATCCCCGTTTGTGATCATCCTTCCGATGTCACTAGTCTCAATCAGATAGAACCTTCTGTATAATATCCCAGTGGATAATCCCAAGGGCACACCCTTGCACCTCTCTCTCCCCAAGAGAGGTCGATAAAGGCTTAGCGAACGCATTCCCAAAGACAACCTCAGGTGGTATTTAGTGGGTAGGCTCGTAGGCTCTTGGTAATCCCTCTCTCACGCTTTGTTTTTCTATACCATAGTATATTTGTAAGTCTATGAAGAATTAGCATATTATGTCTCAAAGTGATGTACCCAATTGCAGTGCTGCTCATTTTTTTTGGAAATATCACGAATTGTAAGTGTATTGTATGTGTAAGTAATGGGCAGGGCTCATCACCTCGGCCCAAATATATCATAATACGTTTTCTAACTTTTCTTAACGAAGCTCTAGTAAAAAAATTTTGCTGTTCGTGAACCTCGATTCACGCAAATGTGCTTGGAAAGGAATATTTTTGATATCATTTTCTAGTTATGATCTGATTATAATTTATAATCTTTTCTGAAGAGCATTCCATTTTCTAAACACCAGTATAATTTTAAGTGCCTTTCAACTGGCCTTATGATGAGAAGAGCTCATGATTCACGAATAATCAATAGAAAAAGAACTACATAATTAGTGCCACTAAGGGTTACGTACCATCGTACAAGTTATAACACTTTTCTTTAAGAACATTATTTAAGAAGACGTAAAATTATTTAAGTAGGCCTTCATGTATGAAAATTGACTGGTTGATATTGTTGTATAGACAAGAATAAAACATACATAACAAAAATTTCAGCTGACTAACTATGAGACGGATACCTATTATTACCTGATACTGTGACCTGCGGATGGAACCTTATAAATCATGTTTTCCTTGAACACTAGATTTAGAAAAGATTAGAAGAGAAGACGTAAAGATTTAGAGAGACACGTATAAAATATATATCTGGTTTTAGTCTTGTCATCATAATTCAAAGTTAGATCTTGTTTCTACAAGATGTAACTTACTTTGTTTAAAAAAGAGTGTAAAATAAGTGTACAATGTACAAGCTATCAAGATAAGTCGGGTTGAGCTAGCTGCGGTCTATGCTCTGTCGATTATTGCAAACGATTCTAGTAGTGATGTAACTCGTTATCGATATCATACGAAATAATTTCAAGAATGATGATTTAAGTAGTGGTTACCCATGATATCGATGCATATGTTTTTACAGGCCTGTCTCTTTGAACATGATTTTTATTGAAAAAGTAATGACTGCAATACGATAAGCATATAAATGTAATTCTTTACTTTAAAGAAAACTAAGCAATGCACAGCGAGGCGAAAGAACAACAATTGAGACCTTTGGCTGGATTTCATCCGCCGTCATTGATCGTATGTGGACAAAACACTTATACGTGAATTTAGTTGTGATTAAGTTCATAAGGCAATGTGAGCGCATGCCAAGGACTGAGTGAAATTCATGCGGGTTGAGTAAGAAATCATAATATAATCAACGTTGCACCCCGTTGGTGATTTTGTGAAATTTTAGTTTTCAGCTTCTCGTGTACGCAATTAAAATGTCATATTCTCTACTAATTAAATTTTTATGCATTCACAAATAATTATTTTGTCATACTATCATATGAAATGAAATTTAGCCTTACTCAAATTAAGTATCGAGATTATCGATAAAATGCAGCACATCACTAGACGTGCAAGTCACGCGCCCGCTGAGTCCACTGGCGGTCTGCCAGATCAGAGCCATCCGGGGACATACTGTGACGAAAATATTTTAAAATGTATTGACTCTGCTTTTTACAGACTCCCGATTCCACCCTCCCTATAAATTGCCGTATTAAATGTGGACTGAAGTGAAGTGCAGTTCGCTCCGTGAAGTTACTTTTTAAATTATTTTATCGGAATCGAATTCGAACGATCCAGGTTTTTGATAGTTTTAGTATTTGTAGTATGCAAATACTATAGTTTTCGGTGTATGTTTATGCTCTAAGAATTCTGAAGCATTTTATTTGGACGTGAATACCTCTTTAACTTGCATCCATAATCCAGTACGGAGTATATTTTCTATTGGGCTTCCAAGGTCACCTAGGAAAGTTTCAATACCCACAAAATAAAGTGCTCAGCGCGACTAAAAGGTTCCCTTAAAAATCGGAGGATAAGTTTTATTGATGCAGCTATAACGTTACCAAATCCAAAGTCAATTAGACAATCCGCCACCTAGCTGAAGGATCAAAGAATTCGTTTCACTTGATATTTAACTTTTTCAAATAATTAACAAGCACAAAAAACACAACTGTTGTGTCTTTATTATCAAGCTTATGAACGACGACTCTATGGTTTAAATCATGAAGAAGGACAGATTGTTTTTTTTTATTTGCACTTCATTCTGTAGCTAAAGGCCAAAATGTTTATCTATTACAAATTTAAAATAATGAAACAAAGGTTTGCTAGAAATACAGTATAATTTAAATAAATTACAACACAAACAATTAACTATGTACAATTATATAATCCAATGTATAATACCTATTTAGTAATAAAACTGTCGCTTAATAAAGTGTTAGAGGTATACTTATTATTTAAATTAAAGTACGTTGATGGCTGGCGCGTAGGTGTAGACAGATAATTCAAGTTATTCAAATGTGTATAGTCTGTGTAACGGTTTTTCCCGCCAATTAATACAACATTATCTGTGGCAGAGTCGTAATTTGGCGAAGACGGACTATTTATGTCAATATTTAAAGAATTCGGCGTTGTAAATAGATGTTTTATTTCGTCGTAAGCTGGTTTTAATGTAGAAAGAAAATATGGTTTGTTTGTTACTGGTCTAAATGTTGTTGTAATTAGATTGAAATCGTCTGAGTTTTTATAATCAGGATAGTCGTAAAGTTCTTTTGAATCGTATTGATTTTCTTTAACTGGGATCTCGTCTCTGTAGTTATTAAGGTTTGTTGTTTGCCTGTTGCTATAATCGTTAATTTGATGATTGTTATTTTGGTTGTAGAAGTTCTCGTTTTTGGCGTCCTCATAACGAACATCAGCATTATATCCATTGTCGTCTGCGGTGTAAGAGACGATTTGGACGCGACCATCTGGAAGACGAACTCTATACTCTCCGTTGGTTGCTGAGCCATGACTTTGTTGCTTATGAGAAAAATCATCGCCCGTTTTTTGGTCCTTCACAACGTATGAAAATGCGTAATTTTGCGCCTGAAAATATGAAAATACATAAGAAATTCTGTTCAAGCGATTTTAATTTTTTTATCTCAGTCTCAGTGTAATTTAGTGACGAGAAGAGTCAAGGTGGTTCTGGTCGAGGAGAAAAATAGATAAAAGTAGATCCACCTTCACAGCACACGTCACAAACACAAATATCATCCTAACAACCAAACTTCGAGCGAATTTCGAGGAACTTTTTTCTCCGTACTATCAAACTATGGAATGAGTTTCCTTGCGTTATGATTCCAGGACGATGCGACATGTGTAACCTACCGTGATTCTTCTGGTGTTACATGTAGTATGAGCGACGCTGATAACGTGCCATCAGATAGCCCTTTATGCTCGTTTGCCCTCTATCTTTATCCATAAAAAAATTTACTTTTTTTTTTAAAGGGATCAGTCAAGAGCACCATTAATAAGAGAACGAATGTCCTTTTAGGATTGAAGCAAAAGGAGGAAACAAGAACAAAATTTCGAATCATGGGAAATTGAGATATTTACTTATTCTTCTATGGAGATCTCTCCATCTTTTTGCTAATAATGATAAAGTGACATGACGTTTAAGATGTTCATCTGATGGTGAGTGATACGCCATGTCCTTATCAATCGTACTCCCAAGGACTCTTGAAAAATCCGAAATTCTGTGCTGTATTGCAATTGCACTCGAAACCTTCAGACATGTTGAGTTTCGATAGCCCAGTAATTTCACGACCGTCCCACAGGGTGAGAGACGGTATCGGGGACGGGGTACTAAGAATGATTTCTTAGCGGGGTAGGGGGGGGGGCTTAGGGTAGCGGGTTACGGCAGTCTCACTCGTTGCCCTTTTCCGCAACACCACCCACTACCCCCTGACATCTTAGTACCCCGTCCCCACCATCGTCTCTAGCCCCGTGAAACGGTCGTGCGTGAAGTTGTCTGACTATAGCTACGGCGCCGTTCAAACCCTTTCTATAATGCTTGCACGTTTCTACTTCAACCTAGGCAAATATGACGCTGAAGGATTTCCAATGCTGTAAAAATTAGTAAGAACTAAATCCATCGGTGTATAATAATAGTGTATAATATAGAGTTTCTTGCGTCGCTTCTTCTCTCTCAGAGCGCCATTTGTTTCCGAAGCGGTAGTAGTATCTAGTATATTAAAAATGACATCAAAAAGGAATCAATTTTGGTAAAATAAGTTAATTTTATGCCTTTTATAACTGTACCTCGCTGTAGTCAATATCTTGGTCAGACGTACCGCCGCGGCCGGCGCCATTGTTATACCCATTGTAATTATTATTATTCTGGAAATAATTTATAAAATATTAATTTCGAAATCAAGAGTAATTAAGTTACAAGGACCCAGTGCGGAAAACACCACCAGCCCGATTCATGAAATAAATATTAAATGTATTGTGAATATTTAAATTGGCAACATTCATTTATGTTAAGGAATGAAACATTAAAAAAAATGACAATATTTTTTTAAACTTAAACGGAAGCGTTTTGATTGGCCACACTGTAAAATAACTTGTTGAATTCACTGTCGCAGCTTTTATCTTATTAAAAAACAAATATTATTTTTTAGCGGAAAATTCTTGTCTTACTATTGCTGTTAATAAGATACAGCCTTACATATACGTCTATAGAGCCTCTTGCAACACATGGGCAATAGCCTAGGACAGGTTTATTACTTTAGTGTGCATGACAGTTACGTCTTACACTCGCGATACATTAGTCACTTTTGTTTAGTGTGCGTGCGTTGCTGAAAATATAGGCTAACTGTTCACCGCTATTTTTTTCAACGTGTTAACATCTGTCACAATCTATAATTATAGACGTAGAAATTATCTAAGGATACAGCCCGCTAACAGACGTACAAAGCACATAATATGATAAACCAACCATGGACAAAAATGAAAAAAGATTTAATGATACCTTCAATAGAAATGAAAATGTTTATGTTTTCTTTAAAAGGCGAGCATTTTTTTTATTAAATTTGTTAGGTTGAATTATTGAATGTCGAAATATTTATACTTAGATAGGGAACAACTTTTGTAATTTTTAGCTACCTAACTTCTTTTTATAAAATTAATATTCGTGTTCGAGATAACATGTTCAAAATCACTCGGTTTATTTCAAATTAGGCATACTGTTCCGTAAGCGAAGTTCTTCTTTGGCAATTTTGGTTTTGGTTGCACATAACTGTTGTAATCTATCAATGGTGAAATTGACTGCGTCTGAAATGAAATAAAATAGTATTCGATATTCAGTATCGATTGTAGCAGGGGTGAAGTTGTATCATTTATTTCAACTACTGCTTTCAATTCAGTTTGGCCGCGCGGTTAAGGTTAATGTTATTTTGTGAAACGTCCGCCTAGGTCTACCTCTTCTAACACTTTCATTCACACTGGCCTTATACACTTTCTTCGACAATCGTTCTTCATACATTCTCTCGACATGTCCAAACCATCTCAGCATACCTTTCTCAATTTTTGTCACAACATCTTCTTTCAGACCACGTTTCCTTATCTCACTATTTCTTATCCTGTCACTCAGTTTAACTCCTATCATACTTCTCAACGTTCTCATCTCAACTGCATTTATTCTGCTTTGATGTTTCTTCTGCCATACCCAACTTTCACTTCCGCACATAAGTGTTGGAACCAACACCCCCTCATGCACAGCCAAACGAGCCTTATTGTACACCTTCTGTCTGCTCATAAAGGAGTGCAAAGCACCACTCACCATGTTTCCTGCACTCAATCTTCTTTCAATATCACTCTAATATTTTCCATCTCTTGTAAATTTAGAACCCAGATACACAAACTCATTCACCTGTTAAATTTTTTCATCTCTAATCACTATATTGCAGTCTGTCACTACCTCATCTCTTTCAAGCACCATCACCAATACTTGGTCATCAGCATAGAGAAAACATTTGACGAGTAACTCATTCATTCTCAACCCACTTTCATTCTCTTTTAAATCTGTCAAGCAATTGTTCATGAACAGATTAAACAGCCACGGTGACGCTACACATCTCTGTCTGACACCTTTTTCGATATTAAACCATTCATTGTATGCCCCGTTTATCCTTACACAAGCACTAGAATCTCTATCGAGATATTGCAATGCTCGTATGAGGACATTATTCACACCGTCGCGGACAATGCTGACCACAATTCATTCCTCACCACTCTATCATAGGCCTTTTCTAGATCCACGAACGCGCAACAGACCTTCTTGTTTTTAGCCAAAAACTTTTCGGCTATGCACCGCAAGGAAAAGACCTGATCCGTACATTTCATTCCCATTCCATTTCTAAATCCCGCTTTTGCAACCCATACTTTTTCGTCTGTTTCATTCACAACTCTTTCAATCAACACTTTCGCATACAATTTACCGACGACGCTGAGAAGGCTTATACCGCGGTAATTTCTGCAGTCCTACCGTGACCCTTTTCCTTTATACAATGGGACGATTACAGCTTTACACCAGTCTCCTGCCCAGCACAAATTGAAGAGCCGGTACAGCTGGCTAGCCACTATGCCCTTACTTAATCTCATACTTTTCAATGCTTTCACTATTTCATCCATGCTTATCTCACTTTCATCAACATTTATATTAGTTTCAATAGAAGGTAACGGATATTGTTCATGCACTTCCTCTCTTTCAAACAAACTTTCAAAATACTCTTTCCATCTTTTAAGCACACATTCTTCTTCTCTTATAATGCATCCATCTTGACTCCTGATACTGAGCTCCGAGGTAGAAGTTTTTCCTCATTATCATTGAACACCCTACAAATATTGAAGTGAAAACTTCTTTAGCGGTGTTGAGTGTTGGTATGGGTATAAAATGTTAAACTTGCGTCAGGACACGTGACCTGATCAAAAATTCGTAAGACCACCCGTTGAAACTATAGATGAAAATTGGTTTTTTCTGAGAGATAAACTTTTTAATGTAAAATAATTGTAATAGTTCTGAAGTGGTAAATATTTTATGTAATATAAATTGTCATCTTTGTGTACGATAGTGCAATAAATGAATATTGTATTTAACGAAATAAATACTTTTATACTGATAAATAAAGCAATTCACGCGAAATTATTCCCTAACCATTGTAAAATATTCAAAAATGCACAATGTTAATGTTCAAGTTTTCACTTCAGTGGAACCCGTATTTTTTACTCATGTGACACGACTAAGGAGAAAAGTGTGCTTACATTGTCGTTAAGCATACTTTTGCATTTCTTCTATCAGACTACGAATGATATGTCCTACTAATAATTCGCTTTGTGTGAAAAGAGTTCTGGAATAAATGAGGCCTTATTATTTATTATTAATATTCCTTTCGCCGCGTAGAGGTCAGCTAAGGACGGATTTTACATCCATTCACAATTTTTTTTTAACAGAACAACGTCTGTCGGGTCTGCCAGTTACGTGTAAAGTAAAACGGACATTTTTAAGATTTGTTCAGTAGACGTTTCACTGTAATTCAAATATAATTCTGTAAGAGGCTTAGTGATGCAGAAATAATGGTGTAATGAATAGCACAAGGAAATATATTCAGCGTTATAATATATTGTCCCGGCACACGCCTCGCTATCCGGTGTTGTTTTGTGGTCGCAATGACTCGTCCATGATACCAAACAATGAAGGCCATTAAAGTAGCGATAAAGCATCGGCAAATATAACAGCTACTATTTAAATAGGGTGAAAAGTTAGTAGGTAGTACTTTAATTAAGTGTGTAAACTGAGCTGTCATGTAACGCTAGTTTTCGTAAAATTAATCAAACATTTACGTTTTTAGTAAGCTAGCAAACGTTGTATTGCCGATATTAAAATCGCGATACAAAAGTAACTGTTGATCGTAGATGGGTAAAAACTTGAAGTTGTATGTATTTTTTAATGCTGACTCATAATCAAACAAATTTAAAAATAAAATGTCAAAAAAATTAGAAAAAAAAATTCGCGTGGACCACCCTTAACATTTAGGGGGATGAAAAATAGATGTTGTCCGATTTTCAGACCTACCCAATATGCACTCAAAATTTCATGAGAATCGGTCAAGCCGTTTTGGAAGAGTTCAAAGTTTAACACCATGACACAAGAATTTTATGAATTAGATATTGAATTATGTTTATATTCTGTTATTGTTTTATTATGCTGAGTTATTATTTTATGAATACAGAAAAAAAAGTAAAATTATTTTATTTTTGTATTTAAATAATATTGGTAGGTACTTCTGAAATATTTTGTACCTCGCCTTTATGATGTTTTCAGTTACTATAAAGTGTGTACTACTGTTTTAAATTTTATGAAATAGAACAAAAAATAAAAGGCTGCATTTTTATTTGTGCCTACAAATAAAAATGAATCAAATCAAATCAACCATTGATATAATATACATACATACTTAAATCAATGATTCCGACTTATTCTTACATTGAAAAAAAAAAAAATTTTGTAAAATTTTGTCTGGTTTTGCCACAAATAATTGTTAAAAAAACGTTTATGTGGTAAATGTTACTATAACAGTAATAATTTTCATATGATACCATAGATTATGAATGGAGCGACCACCCTCAGGCTATATAATAATATCTATTTAAATGGATGATATTTTTCTTCAATAAATGATTTTATATCTTTTTTTGAATAAAAATATTTGAATTTGGAATACAGTTACAACTTAAAAACTTCTATTTTTCTTTTGAATTCATGTTTGGAACGGGATTATTATGTAAAAAACTTCGATCATTTCCAGCCATTTTCCGTATGTTTTCGAGGCTCATATTAAATCACAATAATGAAGTAAAAAAACAGAATAGCAGTGGTTGTCTTGCATAAAGTTGATATGAAGCCGTCGGTCATATTCAAGACATTTGCAAAGATAGGCATCCGTCATCTCTTAATGTAAGGCGTCTTAATTTAGAGGAAAAGGAGTGAAGACTCTGACACCTCTTAGCAATACGCTTTTTATAAATCTTGTAAGAACAGGTCCAACAAGACTGCCTGTCTGGTCAGACGGCAAGAACTACCCAAATTTGACTGGAAATAAACGTTACGGCCCATATAAGAGCTGAAGACCGGCACTCGTCTAGCCCAGATCTGAACCACTTGGACTGTAAATTAATGTCAGTTTTAGAAGACATCGCCCGCTTTAAACGACACGCCGACGTAGAGTGTGATTAAGAAATATCTAGAAGCAATGACTAAATTTCACATGGATACAGTGCATAAATCCAGACTCTCACCAGACAAAGGCCTGCATTTAATTGCAAATAGAATTCTATTTTATTTATTGTCAAAATTTCAATAAGTTAATACAAAACAGTTTTATTAAGATTAAAAATGAAATGAAATTACGTCGTAAAAATAAATGCCTTTTTTTTTAACAGAACTTACGCCAGTCTAGATATTATATTATACGTCTACCGCAACGATGTTAATGTTATGTCCTCCAACTGTCAAATGCTTTTTACATAGTGAAGATTAAAAAAGCGGATTTGAACATTTTAAAGGCCGGCCTGGTAAGTCATAGTATACTAGCACAACATGTATTATTTAGTTCTACTCCTATATGGTTCTATATCTTTGCAGTTTGTATTAAAATATGTATGACAAAACGAATTTACAAGTATTTTTATGGTATTGTGAGTTCTTCAACTATAAAACAGCTAACAAATACTTAAAAGAACCAAATGTAAAGCTTGGTACAGTTTCTTTAGGTTGGTGAACAGAGCAAATGTGTTCACTGCAGATTACTGATGTTGGATATACAGCCATAGCGAAAAGTGAATGCAGACGACGTTGCGTTTAGCAGCTTCTTATCAATAAACCGCGTATTTAGTGGCCACAATCGCGGAAATGATCCCGTAATATTATTTCTTCCGCCGGCCCTCAGGCCTCCGCCCTTTGCCGTGATTGATCACTCACAGTATTGTGACTGAGGGCAGGTGTTTGTTTCTCCATCACTCTTCGATATCCTCATTTTTTATTAAGTGAACCTATTTACAAATCCTTTTTTATCACACTCAGTAAAATCACGTATTTGGGGTTTGAAATGGTATCAATCACATAGCATGTGATTTAAGTTATTTCACGTCCCAAGTAATAACACATACTGTCGCTTTAATTTATTCATCTTTAGAACAAGAGCTAAACGTGTTTATCTACACCCATGCTTTAAATCCTCTATTAAAGATTCTGAAACGGTTAGCTTATTGCCAACATTAAAACACCCAATGTTCTAATAACCATTACATCATCCAAACGAGTGTTGTAATGTTGTACTGAATTTCATAACAACACTCTTATATATTTTTTTTCGATCCCTTCATGCGCAAAGAGTTTCAACAGACAGCCACATTCTTATTGCTCGATGCGTGGTATCTGTATGAATTTCAAAAAAATAACATTTTCGTTTACGCGCGTTCCACACTACCAGAACGAATCCCCGCCATTTTTCTTCGATATTTTTATAATTTTGTTTACAAAAAATGAGCGATTAATTTTAAACGCTGCAAAAAAACATTATATTCGAGTGAATTTTAATTATTGCACTATACAAAATGTAAATTACTACTAAAATAAATAATTGTTTCATTAATACATACTTTATTTGTATATAATCAGTAATGAATGATATTAGGTTACTACTGGGACTGGAGTTTTAATGTTAGCAGTAAGCTGTTTCAGAATCTTTTAGAGGATTCATATTCTGGGTGTACATAAAGTCTTGTATGCAACTGTTGATAATTAGGTATTAAAACACTCATGTGATAATATTATCACACTCGGCTTCACCTCGTGTGATCCGATCCACATTCATGTTTTAATACCCCTTATTACACAACAGTTGCATAAATAACTATTAATTTCCTGAATTTATTAGAGCTTGGCCTCATATTATATGTGGCTCTGGTTGTTTAAAAATAATAGGCATTAACAATACTAGGTTGTAATTTTTCTTTGTTTTATTATATGATATTATGTTGGGATAAATATTTATAATTGCCTAATAATTTATTAATCAGCACCGCGACGTCAAACGTCAAACGGGAGCTACTGATAATCAATGCTGTGACCAATTGTCACAGGTAACCTGAGTAGCATTCCTATTGACACACACTGTCACACAGCTGCCATATAATATTATCTTGGGAAAGTTGTTTATTTATTCTTTGTAAAATATGTTCTAGGTTAGTTTTAGTTATAACTTTTCTTTTTTATTCTTATTTTTGTAACAATGTAATGTTTCATGTGTGTGTCAAATAAAAGATATGGTTATTATTATTATATTGACACTTTCTTATTAGACAATTGACGACCAGCTCGACCGAACTTCTGTAAGTTTTCTAAATGAAATAGTTTTTTAAATGAAAACACTTAAATTTTGTGAAATAGAAATAGTCTTCTAGTTTTTGTCTTTCTAGTTTATAATGCTATGCATGAATGTAATGTTGAAAATACAATTATTGATGGAAATTATTAATAAGTTTGTATTTATGTAATAATTATGTTAAGCGCAATACATAAAAATATATTAATATATTATTGATAAATACTTTATAAAAAAAATACTTGCCCCCTTATTCATAATGGTCCGCTAACTTTAAACAGCCGCTTAGGAGTGGTTTTTCTCATTCTGACTTAGGTTAATAGAAGAAGACAGAATGAGAATTAGCAATGCTTTAAGTTAGCAGACTATTATGAATAAGGGGGTTAGTAAAATACTTCTTAATAACCCAAAAATAAAGTTTCTTTTAAAACAAAAACAGTAAGGCTACTCACCTCGTATTCTTTTACAAAATTGAGGTCATCCAAATAGTTCGGCCTATACGTCACAGGATCTAAAAAAGATGAAGCTGCTATTGAATTGTTCAGTTCGCTTCTGGCCACGGATTCTGCGAGAGGCCTCGATGTCACCACGAGAGGCGGCCTTGGGGGTGGAGACGCATCATTAGGGAATAAAACCGGGCCTTGTCTGAAAATATTTAATGATTATTTAGATTTTTTTATTGAAGTCAAAACTTCTTAAGCCGTGTTGGTTACTTTTTGGTAGTAAAACGTCTTATGGGTCCGCGGCAATGACTGGCACACGCAATAAAAAAATAAATAAATATATATATGTACCTATATAGATAAACACTTTTTGGATGGGTGAAATCTCGTGAGATCGAGTCACTATAAATGCTTATAGCAGTATATCTGTAGCTATACAGCTGACGTATTGTGCAACATTAGTGTTAAAATACTTAATTGAATGTGCAAATGTTCAAATTAATTTGTATCAGAATTAATATTGTTATTCTGTATCAAACTTTATTATTTTATGCAATAAGTCTTTCTTAATTGTATTTCGAAACTTGCTTTCAGCGCCATCTTCTTACTTAGTAATGTTTGTTCAAATTAAATGAACAAACTATTATATAAATCATTTGAAGTTATATAAATTCACTAATACATTTATTGAGCTGTATGTACGAATTATTTTACAATACCTAATTTTATTTGTGTTTTAAAAGAATTTGTATCTACTCTGTTTCATCTATTGTACGGAAGCTATAAAAGCGATTGTTTTATGTAAAGATGGTTCATATCTATACTAGCAGTTGTGCTTCAATAAACTGAGAAATTCTTAGTGTTGTATTTCTTCATGATGGACAATTCAAGGAAACCCTGGTTTGACGCCATCATACACTTACTTATCCTTTGAAGAAATAGCTAAATTTAAATACCCGCTAATAAATTATTAACAAATAACAACATTATTATGGACTCACAGTAATTTCAAGTAAAATCAAATCAAAATCTCTTTATTTAAAATTAATTTAGGTCAAGGAAATACTTATACTTTTCTATCAATTTCCTCCACTTCGGAAAAGATTGAGCTTTGATCAGAAGAAGTGGCAAGAAAGTCATTGCCACTCTTTTAAATTTTAAAACATTTACAGCATGTAATGTAAAGTGATGAACAAAGTGAAACAAAAATACGAAAATAAACCATTATTCGATAGACTACCATAACTCACTATAATTCTTATAAAACAATATTATAATAACTGAAATTCCTTCCTAATCGTGATGAGTCGGTGTAATGAATAAACACAGATATAAAGAACTAGAAACGATTTGTAAATATTAAAAGGGCCAAATAGATACGAACTAAATAATAATAACAAAGCATTTTGGTGTGAGGAAGTCCATTCCAGTTTTAATATGCCAAAGTCATAACGTAATAAACACACTCAATAGTGCCGCGAAGGGCGATACTTGACATTGTCGCATGTGACGGTGGGTTAATAGAATAGATTTTATTAGAATAGCGCTCATAGCACTATAATTAAAATAAAAATATAAAACGCCCTATAAGTTAAACAAATGATTTAAAAAAAATGTTAAATATTGATGCGGATAATTTAAAGTTCTGCCTGTGCACCGCACTTAGGTAGAGTATAACAATCAAAAACAAATATAGAGGATGGATTTCAAATTGATATTTGTCACCACACTTTTGTGTCACACTCGCTTCGACGATTTTGAAATTTCTCATGCCCATTTAAGATAATATTAGAACACTTTGCTGGCTAAAAATGTATACGGTACTTTCAATGACGTTCTATACATATGGACATATCATTCGCAGTCTGATAACGGAACGGCAAAAGTGTGCTTAAAGCCAATGTAAGCACACTTTTCTCCTTAGTCGTGTGTCAACTGTGTGTCAATCAACAAGCCTAAGTGTGCTATAAAAATTGTTTAAGGGTATGTTCTGATATGCACTGCACAGTGCTATCACTGTAGAAAAATTCGTTCCGTTATGGACTGCCAGTATACTGCCACAGTACCCTAGGGAAATATATGACACTGTACAGTGGTCGCAGTGCGTATCGGAACATACCGTAAATAATACATTAACGACTCAAAAAAAAAAGATGGTCTGACTTATCATCTGTAAGATTATTTTTAATTAATAAAGATTTTTTTTTTTAATAAAACTAATATTTTTTCATTAAATATGGTACAATATTATTGACAAGTCCCGCTTGTCAGAATGGGACAGATGAAAGGATGCAATCAGTCGAAGCTTATTATGATGTCATTTGTGGCATGTGCCATATTTCGGCTTTGATTTTGTATGAGGTGCATTGTCTGTATGAATAGAACGTCATTGACTTTACATGGATCTAGAATCATGAAATTCAACTGCGAAAAATAGTTATTTGTCGTTATTCTACAAGTTTGTTGGAGTGTGATGTGCAGAATTATTTATTATTATTTTAGTGCCTTCAATAGTAAATTGATGGCAAGGTGTTTGAGTTCATTTTTAAAAATTGAGCCTAATTCAAACATGTCCGGGAATCCTACAATTAAAACTTCA
This sequence comes from Leptidea juvernica, assembly GCA_949711755.1. Lineage (NCBI taxonomy): Eukaryota > Metazoa > Arthropoda > Insecta > Lepidoptera > Pieridae > Leptidea > Leptidea juvernica. The sequence goes on from CATIXQ010000028.1 coordinate 3,354,641, forward strand.
GAATTATTCAGGTAGAAAGTTTTGCTGAAAAAACAAAGTAATAATAAAACAAACATACTGAAAAATAACGAAAACTAACTTAGAATTCCAAATTTTTGTATATTATTGTTATAGCGCCCTTTCTCGCTTTCTAATAAAAAGAAAACTATTTCAAAAGTACATAACTTTATAAATATTGTATGACCAAATACAACCAATTAACATAACCCTACATCAAAGTGGTAGAGAGGGGTTTAGATTTTTTTCCCTTCCATAACTCATGGCATATCCAGTATTGTATAATGTATATCCACGTTTACTAATGAGAAATCAATAGTACTAGTATTCGATACCCGGTCAAACATTCAACTATTCAGCCAAATGACCGCTCTGATCGCGTTCACTGCTAATCTATAGGCATCTTAATTGTCTGAGAAGAATTATGAGAACGCAATAGTTTGCTTGGCGGGTTTGCCTAGCTACAGGCTTGTTAAGACTCCTTGCCCGAAAGGTGACCAACATGACACAACCTTTTACTAAGAACACGGTGTCATTCAGTCTGTTTGTCAGCGGGATGTTCTAAGAATGCTAAAGCTGAAATTTAACAGATTGACATAAAACAAACAAAAAAAGGAATTGTGTAGTTTTATGAAACCACGATGCAAGTGAAACTTTTTTTCACAAAATAACATAGGTATTAATATCAGCATAGAAGAAAAGAAAGAAATATATTTATTAACAAAAATGTATACATAAAAATACAAAATTAGCAGCGCTTTCCGCACTAGGCATGCCTGTATCGCGGAAAACAAGTGAACATACAAATACAATTAAGTAACAAAACCGGTTCATGAGTGAGCTTCATATTAAATTTTTAAATGAGTTCTGAAAATTTTTGATTGAAGTAAAGTACTCCTTTCTAAAATTAATATAATATGTTATGCACGTACATAATATTTATTTATGATTTGAGTAGTGATCTGACAGAGTATGTGTGAGTGTGAGTGTGTGATGTGTTTGTGTGCGTTTTGAAAAATCTTAGTGTGTTATTTTAAGCAAGTTTTCGGTAGAGTCGTAGTCTAGGGAATGCAGTATATCCTTAGTTGTCCTTTTAAATTCATATTTAGAGAAATTAGTAATATTTTGGAGCTTATTTACTTGACTAAATAAATAAGGAAAGGCAAATGCAGGAAAACGTTGAGCAAAACTGGTTTTTACAAGATAATGAGAATAAAAATAACAATATTACGCTTACATTTTTATAAAATAAAAAAAACTTTATCAAGTGTGTGGGGTTCGAACCTACTCTTCCACCCGAACGCAATTGCATCCAATATGCGAACTACAGGCGCCGCCCGACCGTCACGCGACATGCAACACACAGACAAAAAAGTTTGAGACGATGTAATAAAAGTTTCACTTTAATAATTTAATAATTCTTAAAGAGCCGCCATTGATTTACTTTTTTTTGACTTTACACGAGTATGGTGTTGAGTATTTGACTTTTGAGTATTTTCTTATGTATCACTTCACATTATATATTGTGTAACGGTTTCATTTTCGAGATTCGATTCGCTTACGTGACAGTGCTGTAGAACTATAAAACTTGTGATTAAACTTTGAAGAAGTTAAATTAATTGTAACTTTTATTATTACAACTATGCTATTAACTAAACTGTAAATGTAATTTAACTATCTCAATGAATTAAAATACATAGTAATAAGTAAAGCCTTAATGGTTATATAAATTTATTTATTGAATAAATGTATTTACATCGTTTCTTGTATCCTTTTGTTTAATTTCTTAATCCTGTATAGAAAGATATTTTGTGTGTGTGTATATTATGTTACGGACAATTTGATAAGTCCGGGCACTATTAATAATGGCCGGTCTGTATTCATAATGCCCGACTCAATTGGACAAAGTGACTAAAACACCCTATCTTGGGCAAAGGAATAAAATAAGTGAACTGTAGTGTTTTTGTTTAATATTTGAAATTAAACTTACAAAATTATCATGAAAAGTTCGCAAAAAATAAACTATTGAACAAAGTAGTTAAAAAATAAACAGTTAAAAATGTAATAACATCATTAGTTAATTAACTACTTTTATTTTGACAAATATATTACTTAAGAAAAAATAGTTTAAAAATTAGTAAGCTGAGAAAAATCAACAAAAATATCTAATAATTAAGGACTGTGCAAGAAAGTTATTAAGAAAATAATAAGTGATAAATTCAAGCTATCTCAAACACTGTATTATTACGGGCCTTCGGGCATTATTAGTAATGGCCGGTCAAAGTGATAAATTAATCACTTTGCCCATCGCTCTTGGGCATTATTAATAATGGCCGGTCCTTATTAATAATGCCCAGTTAATCACGTTGCCCGTAACATATATATCTACCAACTTAAAGCAACTCCTTAGCATCTGTTTTTTAAAGGTAAGTATATATACCATAGGGATTTAAGCAAAGCCAACCTTTCTTTCTTTTCTTTTTTTTAAGGTGTGACAATTGTATAATAATAGTTTTAACTACAATTTTTAAAATTATTTGTGAAACGATGAAGCTGTAAATGTTGATTTAAAAGAGTGGCATTGAGTTTCTTGCAGCTTCTTCTCATTAAAACTCAACCCTTTCTGATGTGGCAGGAAATATAAAAAGAAAAGAAAATTTTCGAACTTCATAAGTGTCATTTCGAACAAAATGAACAAAGTGATTTTGATTTGATTTGCAAATAAAAGAAAAGATTGTTTAAAAAGGACCGATACGCACTTGACCAGACCTTTTTTTAACTCTACCGCGTAGATTACACGGCAATCCTACCATTGAATCTAACTTTATTCAAATGGCGTTCTAATTTTTCCCGCGGAATACTAATTCATTTTTTTAACTAGCTTTTTTATCAGCACTTTATGATCTAGCCATCATGGAGAAAGATAAGTATGAAAAAAAAGCGATTCATTTTGTGGTCATATAAATCTTAATATATATAAATTACGTGACAGGTTGTTTGTCCGCGATGGACTCCTAAACTAATGAACGGATTTTAGTGGGGATTTCTTCATGGAGTGCAGTTTGGTCCAACTTGAGAGATAGATTAGTTTTTATTTCGATTTGGGACCCAGACTTATTTTTATTTTCAATATTTCTTTTGTATGGACATATTTTCGATGAGAGAATTTAGTGACGCACGCGTGTTTGATTGTTTCACAGCGGAACTGTCAAACCGTGCGCACAGTTTGACAGTTCCGCTGTGAAACAATTTCATTATAACAACAGGGAGCATTTTTTACGAAATAATTCTTGATGTTTTGAAATATTATTTGCAAATTCCTACAAAACAGTATTTTTTTTATTATCTACAGAACAACGTCTGTCGGGGCAGCTAGTATAATATATTTATATCTTAGGTTATTTTGTAAGTATAGCGTTTAAATAATTGGATAATCTTGACGTACTCAATTATCACCATAAAAAAGGAAATTATCATTAGTATTTCGGGTGAGAGAAAAATTAAACTCTTAAATTCCGTCGCAGCCTCGAACCACCACGCGTTTGCATACGATACATCTCGGTAGGAATGTTTAAATAATAAATTTTGACGCGGCAACAAAATATAGTTTTAATGAGTACCTACCAATTTTTACTTAATAACTAGCTGACCCAGCAAACGTTGTATTGCTGATATTAAAATCGCGATACAAAACCGCTCTTCGACAACACTTCCCTCAAAGCCTCGCCTAGTATCGGAATACTGGGTCTCAAAATCTCGAGCGATTGCCAATTTCGTGGTCATCTGGAAGGCAAAGCCAAATTGGCTTCAAAGAAACTGGGCGTCGTTAATAGAGCACGGCAATACTTCAAGCCGGCCCACATACTAGCGCTCTACAAAGCGCAGGTCCGGCCACACATGGAGTATTGCTGTCATCTCTGGTCTGGCGCACCCCAGTATCAGCTCGATCCATTTGACCGCGTGCAACGCAGAGCAGCTCGAATTGTCACGGACCCAGTGCTCTGTGAACGGCTGGATCACTTGGCGTTGCGTAGAGACATAGCTTCAGTGTGTGTCTTCTACCGCATTTATCACGGGGGGTGTTCCGAAGAGCTGTTTAACCTGATTCCTGCCGCCGAATTCCACCTTCGCACGACACGCCACAAGTTAGGATATCATCCCCACCATCTGGATGTGTGGCGGTCCTCCACAGTGCGGTTTTCAAGGAGCTTTCTTCCACGTACTACAAAGCTGAGAAATGAGCTTCCTTGTGCGGTGTTTCAGGGACGATAGATGGGTGAAAATTTGAAGTTGTATGTATTTGTAAAAAAAAATGTAAATAAAATTAAAAAATTATTTTGGCGTGGAGCACCCTTTACATTTAAGGGGATGAAAGATGTTGTCCGATTCTCAGACCTACCCAAAATGCACTCAAAATTTCATGAGAATCGGTCAAGCCGTTTCGAAGGAGTTTAACTACAAACACCGCGACATGAGAATTTTATATATTAGATAATAAATTAATGACTTTCACAGCTAACACTATAACGCAAAAAGACGTAGTAAAAAACTGCTACGTGAAGAAACAAGAACAATACTAAGGTATTTAATGACGACCCCATAGTCCAGTGGTTAGTGACCCTGCCTACTGAGCTAGAGGTCCCGGGTCCGAATCCCGGTAGGTGCAATCATTTATATGATGAATATTAATGTTTGTTTCCGAGCCATGGATGTTTATATGTATTTATGTATGTTTAAGTAAGTATATTGTATTAAATATATCATTGTCTTGCACCCATAGTACAGGCTATGCCTAGTTTGGGGCGAGATAATTTGTGTAAGAGTTTATCAGTATTATTATTATTAAATAGTCTGGGTATTCAAAACTATACTTGAGAATTTTTTTTTTTGAAACCTTTACATCACAACGAAATGCTACTCTGTATTCCTATATACAGGGTGGCCGAGAAGTTGACGTCCAAAGCTAAAATTTGAAAGCTTCATGGTGATGAGTATGTTCTACGATTTTGCGTAGTTTAGGAGATACTCATTTTTTCCCATTTTATCCGCTTTTTTCACCTAATTGTGGTTTAGGACTTTTTTATAATTTTTTTTAAGACTTTTAGTTAATTTTATTGTTGACTAGCTGACCCGACAGACGTTGTTCTGTATATAAAATTAAGTTTGTTTTTTACCTCCTGAGAAAGTTATAAAGATATAAATTCTAGTAAGTTATTCATTTTAAACTATTCATTCAATTTGATTTCTGAACGACGGACGGGTGGACACATCAGAGGAAAAACAAAAATGTTGTTTTTATTTAATTCCAAGTATTTTCATATTTTTTCACCTTTTAAACCTTCTCTGTACTTCCAGGAATAATTCAAGACCAAAATTAGCCAAATCGTTCCAGCCGTTCTGGAGTTTTAGCGAGACTAACGAACAGCAATTAATTTTTATATATATTGTTGATAACTATTAACTACAGTTGCAATAATCACATAAGAAACTATGAATAGCTTAGACAATGGGGAACTAGTTTAGAATTGAGTCGTAAGTTCAAGATTACTGCTCCAGCTAAATTCATGAAAATGTTCAAAGTATAAAAAAAAAAATAGGGAGCCTATGGCTTGTAACTATTTTTAAAAACTTCCTAGAACATTGGCTAATAATATGAGCCAAACAGGCTCACTCTTAACCAATACCCAAAACATACAGTGCTCAACGCATATCAGCTCATAAAAATATTGAATTCAAAACTTAGTGTACGAATCTCACTTAGTTGGTGCAGGAGTTTCTTCCAAGAACTGCCTTAGCATATACGGATGGTAATTGAAGTGCCGTGGAGCAAGCTGACTCGATGGCGTTGGTAACTCCTGACTCCATACCCTGGTGAAGAGCATCACGAAGAACTGGATATACATAGCTGTAAAAATTTAATAATTATTTTTTTAGTAAAAAAATCAGCGAAGTCATTTAGTTTTAAGACTTTGTCAATTAAGAATTTACTTAAAAATAAAGGCACTCATCAACATAGTACAAATTATAAATAATAATAATATGTTATCAACATACCTAGTTTTATGAAGACCAAATAAGTACCACGGACGAGTAAAAAAAAAGGACTCCGCGCCGTGATATTAGCAAGTGAAGCGCCGTGATATTAGGAAATGAAGCACCGTTATGCTAGTGTGTGTGCAGTTACGGGGGATACTAGTTACACAATTTTTTCTTGTTTTTTTCTTTTTTATTGTTTTAATAAACTAGAACCATTTCCCGTTCTTACAAACAAACTAAGTAATCTAACACTGTAGTGAAATTTCCGTATTTATCAAAGCCCTAATCAATGGAGTTGCAAAAAAGGAGAACCATGGAAAAACATTGTTATCGTGATTGCATCATTGTATCGTGTGAACGCGGTCGCCATACTGTCGTTGTCATGGCAACGGTATTGTTTCCCGCGCGTGAGAAAATGGCGGGAATATACGATGATAGATAATCAATAACCTGTAATTTGAAGAGTTCAAGAATGTATTATTTTATGAAAATGCGAAAGGTATAATTACTTAGATGACCCGACAGACGTTGTTCTGTACATAATAAATAAAATACTATTTTTTATGAATTTGTCAATGATATTTGATACCATCAAGAATTATTTCTAAAAATATGCCCCCTGCACGGACGAGAAAAAAAAATAAGGACTCCGTGTCACCTTACATAACAGTGAGGCACCAAAACAAGCCGGTCAACGTGTAAATACATAGCCTCACGCATACACTTACACTAATACAAGACGATCGGCCGCCATTATGAAATTTGCCATCGTCTGTGACACATCAGTTTGCGTCGCAATAAAATATATTAAAAATGCCGTCGTGGGTTGTGAAAAAGTGTAAAAACAATAATATAAAAATATTTGTGAATAGTTATACATAGTTATATACAGATTATTTAAGGGAGAAAAAATTGTGTAACTGGTATACCCCGTAACCGCACACACACTAGCATAAAGGGGCTTCACTTGCTAATATCACGGCGCGGAGTCCTTCTTTTTTTACTAGTCCGTGGCCCCCTGTTGTCATAATGAAATTTTTTCAACGCAGAACTGTCAAACCGTGCGTCAATAAATTCTCTCATAGGGAAGGGGTTGGCGGGCCATGCCCTCCACCTGACCTGTCCGGGTCGGAGTATGACTTAAGTCTGAAGCTCCCGTTGCTCGCTTTTACATCCTAAGTTCTTCTAGTGGCGTTACTTAATGTCATTTCACGGAACCAACCCCGGCGTTTTATCACATCACTAGATTTGTTCAGAGAAATGATAAAATCGTGTTGTTCTTCAAACATACCAAACATACTCTGTGATTTGATCAAATCACTTACGGCCGTTTTCAATATACTATCTACAGATAGAGATATATTACTACCTTATACTGTCAGTAATTAACTGTCAATAATCTGAATCTGTCCCAATATAGGTACCCGATAAGTCATTCTTATCGCCTTATATTGGGACGCGTGAATTGTAGTTTCCATACAAACTTCTATCGCTGGTAAACTATACGTGCGTCGGCCCATCGTGTACGGATAAGGTGAGTTACCGTCGATAAGTTTATTGGGACAGAAAAGTCAACGATAGTTACGTTTTTTATCTCAAGTAAGAGATAGAGTGAATATTGGGAACGGCCGTTAGGGAATTGACCAATCTCTGTTATTATTATTTCCCTGCGACATATATATTAGGATACAGGGATTAAAACTTTTGGATCGGTTGTTTCGCTTACCTAACTTTTAGTATTCTTAGGAACAAAAAAATAGGTTAGGTACTGTATACTCCTAGCCGTCAAACGTTTAAAATCTAATATATAAAATTCTCGTGTCGCGGCGTTTGTTACCAAACTCCTCCGAAAGGGTTGTATCGAATTGTATGATATAAAATTTTGTGTGGGTGTCGGATAGATCTGAGAATCGGCCAAGATCTATTTTTATTAATTTATGTGGCCAACGTTTGCGGCGTCAGCTAGTCAATGTAAAAAAAGGCACAGTACTTTTTCTGCTTATAACATCCACGTGGACGACGTCGCTTCAACTTATAATAACTAAACAATATGTTATGTTTTTAAAGTGATAACCCTCACTTCTAGGATTAATACACAAATAAAATTTGAAAA
>CATIXQ010000028.1:3368110-3381125 GCA_949711755.1 Leptidea juvernica
GTAAGTAAAACAATCGATCAAATAGCAAAAAAGTTATGAGGATTTTAATATTTCTGATTGGATAGCCTTCACAAAATGTGACGTCACACATTAGTTCCGCCATAGTAGTAGCTCTATACAAATTTTTGTTTTGGAGATATGGAGGACAGAAGACCCTTGCTCCAAAATTTTAAATATATGTTACCTTGCATTTCTTTGTTTGTTTTTAATTTTATTTTCAGTATACATCATCATTTTTATAGTCAAATACCCAATAGAAATACCAATCCAATTTTCATTTTTAAATCTAGAATGTTCTAGATGTCACGTCGAAAAAGTTTCACTGTGAATCTCGCACCAAAGGAGGTTTTATTTTAATCCAAAGTACTGAGTACGTTCAAATGGCAAATTCATACATAAAGCCCTGTTAAATATTTATACGATTGGCCGTCAGAGACTGCAACGACGTAAATTTACTTTACGTGGCTATCTAAATATTGAATCTAATTTGGTATACAATTTCAAGGGTTTTTGAAGTGAAATCTTCTCTTGCTGAGATGCAAAGATGCTGAGATGGTTTGGACATGTCGAGAGAATGAATGAAGAACGATTGACGAAGAAAGTGTATAAGGCCAGTGTGAATGAAAGTGTTGGATAGGGTAGACCTCGGCGGACGTTTCGAGATCAAATCAAAAGATCAAATTAAAAAAGGCCAGGTCGAGAGTACCCTAAACCGGAGAGCATGTATGAAAGGAATAATGAAAGTGGACGAAGCGAAACAAGTATGTAAGGATCGTAGCAAGTGGAAAAAAGTGGTCTCTGCCTACCCCTACGGGAAAGAGGCGTGATTTTATGTATGTATGTATGTAATCTTCTCTTGGTTCGCTGAACACTTTATTTCGTATGAAACATTACTGAGCCGTCACCATAATAGCCTAAACACATGATCGGATTTGGTACGGCTGAACCATCGAACGCAGTCTGGTAGCGGACCATATTTGTCCGGAGTGACCAGACAGTGCCACCGGACTGTCCGATGGTCCGGCCGTACCTAATCCGACAATGTGTTTAGACTATAATGCTCGTTCGGCTAAAACCGGCTCGAGTCATCGAAAAATCGATAGGACACCATTCATTTTTATAAAAAGATCTCATTACAATTGAATTTCGTTAGGATAACCTTTATTTAAAAAGTCTGAGGGCGGTCGGTCCATTTCTTATCTGTGGTATAATAATATGTGAAATACCTACATATAAAAAGTTCTGATGACCACTTATTAATTCTTTAAGAACAAAGTCAAAGTGAAATAAATTTTATTTAATTAGGCTTCAAAAAAGCGCTTTTGAATCGCAACTATAAATATTTCTTTTTATATTACTGAATCTACCACATGTTTGGAAAAAGTAGAGCTCGTGAAAAGAACATTCGAGAAACTAAACGGCCACTCTTTTCAATCTATAGAGTATTTTACAATCGCTGTAATATAAAAGAAATAGTTTGTAAGGTGCTGCATCCAATATATGAATCATGTTCAAAGTCCATGTTCATGTCCTGATGGAATGACGCTGGTGGCTTGGGCACAGGGAAGGGCGCTGGTGCGGGACGCGAACTTCGTAGACACTCTGGCTCCTTCTAATGTTCAAGTTACGTCAGTTGGTGCTGGGGCTGCTGCTTCGACTGCCGGAGGCGGCAAGCGTCGCAAATATGTTGGTCTCAGTGAGTCATACATCTTTGTGCCGTTTGGTGTCGAGACACTTGGCCCGTGGGGCCCAGAGGCCCGGAGAATATTCAAAATACTATCTTCGCGCCTTAATGGAAACCAAAGCACTGGCAGCTATTTCAGTCAACGGATCAGCCTAGCTATCCAACGCGGAAATGCTGCCAGTATTCTTGGTATGCTTCCACCTAGTGATAGTTTTAATTTTATGTAGTCATATTGTAAATATAGTTATAAGTTTTGTTTTATTAAATATTTCGTTAAAAGTAATAAAGAGCAAATTGTATAGAGCTTGATTTGAACAACACTTGAAGTGGCTCTTTCAGTCTACAGCGTGTCGCTATAGTGGCGACATTAAATGATCACACGGGTCTAACCTTAAACGTTAAAAAAATTAAAGTAATTATCTAAACCAGTAGGGAGGTTCCTTAGCACCGGATGCCGGCTAGATTATGGGTACCACGACGGCGCCTATTTCTGCTGTGGAGCAGCAATGTGTAAACATTACTGTGTTTCGGTCGGAAGGGCGCCATATTGTCTCAAGGTGACTAGCGCAAATGTAGTGCCGCTCAGAATTTTTGAATTTTTCAAGGCACTACATTGTAATGAGCAGGGCGTATCAATTTCCAACAGCTGAACGTCCTGCTCGTCTCGTCCCTTATTTTCATAAAAAAAAATACAAATACTGTGTTATAAAATTTATTATTTATTTAAAATGAATATGAAAATTACTTTAATAAAATAGAACATAAATGTAGTAGCTATACCATATTTTACATAACATGATAAAGTTTTAAATAATGTTGTGGACTTAAGCATTAGCCGTTTTGCTTGGTTCTTTATAAAAGTAGAATAAAAAGAGAATAAATTTTATTTAAAATATTTTTTTAAATATGGAGTATTTGTTCTATAGCGAACTACATTCGTTTAAATTAATAATACTTTTTTAAAGCGTGTTTATTTACTTTTTTTAGTCTAATATTTATTAATATAGTAAAATATAATATTTAGGTATACTTACTGCTTACAAAGTGTTCCAAATATCTCACAAAAAATCACCTTTTATCACTAAATATAAAACCTTTGCACGCAAACTCTTTAGTGAGAAAAATATAACAATATGGCGTCTGTAATCAAAAGCGCGCGAACCGAGCAATGACACTCCACTACCGAACAAGCGTTTTAATACAAGTTCTTTTTATAGAAAGTACACCCTATTATAAGTTTTGTAACTTTGTCGCATTAAGTGTTTCTGCTGATTTTGCTTTGAACCCTAGACTATGCACGCTTAAAGATCTAAGGATGGAGCCATTTCTGACCTGTTATTAGACAAGATTAGATTTATAAAAAAAATAATTCCGACTAAATAAAGGTCCTGAAATAGTTAGTACAATAATTATCTTACTTTTTTTATCTCTTTATAAAATAGCAAAGTTCCGTAAGTGGTACAAAATCATTCAAATAATTAGGTATATTTAAATTACAGACAATTAATACGTCTAGATAAAAAGGCATTTGTTTTCTCACAATTGATTCCTTTAGAATTTTTTTGATGTCATTTCTAATAACTTCTAGATACTACTACCGCTTCAGAAACAAATGGCGCTCTGAAAGAGAAGAAGCGGCGCAAGAAACTCTCCCAGCATTCTTTTTTTGCGCTCTTTTCAATAAAAATATACAATATTGTACAGTCATTTCTATCGCTATAAAATAATCAAAATCTAGTCCCAGGCTGTCCGATCATTCAGATATTCAGCAGGGGAGTAATAGGATTTACGACAGAGACATTTTTTTTATAAAACATTTAAATTTATTTATAGATAATGCCTGAACAGTGGCTGGGACTTTATTATAGAAGTGTATACATTTACCCTTAAAGCTATTATGTATCTTATGAAGCCTACTAGAATTAGTTACAAGCAATCCCTTATTTCTAGTGTTATAATAATGAAAATCACTATTAAGAGTATTTAGAGTCTTTCGCTGATAGACAACCGATAAAAACGGGCCAGGAAAATTAGTTTAGTGTGCGTGACAAGCTATGTCTTGCACTCGCGATTTGTACGACACTTTGTGTTAGTATGCATGAATTGTTCAAAATAGAGGTTAGTTCTAAAGTCTAACGGCCTTACAAATAAAATTTACATATAGTTATAAGTAATCATAAACCAAGTAAATGCAAAATGTTTATACAGTTAGACATTTTGCTTACGATTGGTTAATTCGGACGTATAAAGTTTCCCGCGTTTATTTGCAAGGCTGCTTGACATTCGGAAAACTTCATAATTATCATTGTATTGACAGTGTTGTCAAAATATTGTAAACATATTGCATATTCTTTGTTTATGCTTAGTTATAACTTTATACCAATTTTGTAAGGCCGTAAGTATTTTATTTGACGTTTTCACAGCTGTCTAGACGTTTAAATAATTTAATATTTCAAAATAGACGAATTTATAAATATATGAAAAACTGTTTTGTTCATGTCTGATTTTATTAGAAGGGAAGAACCGTTTGTTCTTCCCAACGGGTCCTGAAGAGAAGTAGCAGCTTCAGTCAGCGTTGAACATAGATACACTTTAGATAAAAAAAAAAAAAAAATAGCGCTAGAATTTTGGCCGGTTTGACGTTTTATCTCGCTACCTCTTCTACCAAGTTGGAAATCTGTCAACACAATATTGAAAGAAGCACTCATAATAAAGTTCAAAGAAAGACTCAAAAGACAAAACATACAATTTTTTTTTAAATGAAAATGGCCAGGTTATTTAGGAACAAAAAACAGACGTGACAAAATGAAATATAATATATATAAAACTATATATATTTGTACGTATACATCTTTGAACAGTTACTGCAGTTTTTAATTTAGTATAATTTTATTGAAAAGAGCGCAAAGAAAGAATGCCGGGAGAGTTTCTTGCGCCGCTTCTTTTCTCTCAGAGCGCCATTTGTTTCCGAAGCGGTAGTATTATCTAGTATATTAGAAATGACATTAAAAAGAATTCTAAAGAATCAATTTTGAGGAAATAAATGCCTTTTATGCCTTTTAATAGTCTAAGTTTGGTTTTAAACTTATATTCGATTGCTTGGCAGGGTTGTCAAGAAGAGGACAAACTTCAGTGATTATAATCTTTTTATATAGCACTTTGATACTTTCATTTCAATTATTTTTTTATGGTTGTAAATATCATATTCATTGAATGAGGTAAATAGAATATTATAAATAAATAAAATGCAGACAGCTGTAGATGCGAAAATGGCACTAAAAATTCAATAGTCCAAATTGGTAGATTTAATATTGGACTATATCTTACTATTATTAATAAAAAATAACTATTAATATTTTTAAATATTATTGCAAATAAAGGATTTTAGTATTATTCTTACAGAGCCTGACGAGTCTATTTTATTCCTAGCCACATATTTTTATAAGTTTTATAAAGTTTAGTTTTTGTACTGTTATAGATAAAAAGGTAGATTGAAGATGTCTCGCAATTGCAATATTTTATCATAAAATATTTTTCTTTTTTACATTTTGTTTTTAACAGCGTTCCACGGATGACATGAACTTCCATATTCCTTATCATTACTTGCCTTATCTAATAAATACAATCATAATATTGTTACATAAATAAAACTTTTAAATTCTTATATTTTGATTCAGATCGGTGAAAGGGTTGGAGACGTAGTAATCTCTGGAGAGTCACAGGTTCGAACTCAATCAATCTTTGATAGTCACAAGTTTTGTTACCAATTGAATTTGTATATTTAAAAAATAAGAGTTTAAAAAAATAAAAGTTTTATAAAAAATTGTCCTGTCGTCCTGTCATAATAGGATTTACCTATTACTCCACTGCTGAATATCTAAATGATCGTACAGCCTGGGACTAAATTGTGATTATTTTATAGCGATAGTAATGACTGTACAATATTGTATATTTTTATTAAAAAGAGCGCAAAAAAAGAATGCTGGGAGAGTTTCTTGCGCCGCTTCTTCTCTCTTAGAGCGCCATTTGTTTCCGAAGCGGTAGTAGTATCTAGTAGTTATATAGTAATTATAGTTAGAAATGACATCAAAAATAATTCTAAAGGAATCAATTTTGAGAAAATAAATGCCTTTTATGCCTTTTAAACCCCTAAGATGTGAGAGAGATTGGTTATTTTTTTTTTATAAAATATTGCATAGATTTTTTTATGTATAAGAGGGGGCAAACAGGCAAGAGGCTAAAGTGATGAGGATGAGGTGAGGCAACCGCCCATGGACATCCGCAACAACAGGTGTCAAGAGATGAGAAGCCGGACTTTAAGGTGCGGGGGTGTGCTCTATGCTTCAAGGTCTGTGAGTCGTATTGGTTCTTGAGTTGACAGAGTGGCTGTCCGGGAAGTCTGCTTCACGTTCCTTTTATTTCCTTTATTTAATTATCTTAAAATTAAAATGTTTATATATTTTATTTAATAAAATGCCCGCATGGTGACTTTATTTATTTACGGTATGTGTGGATTGATGCATCTACTGTACTCATTATTATTTTACTTTTTTTTTACTTACTCGTGTAACGGCCGTTCCCAATATCCTATCTACAGATAGAGATAAATTACTACCTTCTACTGTCAGTAATTAGCTGTGAATAGTCTGAAGCTGTCCCAATATACCCGATTAGTCATTCCTATCGCCTTATATTGGGACGCGTGATTTGCAATTCCCATACAAACTTCTATCGCTGATAAGCTATACGTCTACCCATTGACAGACAGCGTGTACGGATATGGTGACTTACCATCGATAAGTGTATTGGGACAGAAAAGTCAACGATAGTTACGATTTTTATCTCAAGTAAGAGATAGACTGAATATTGGGAACGGCCGTAAGCCTTTTAGTTTTTGACGTTTGAGTCACTTTGCATATGTCATGTAATTGAAATGATTTGTAAATTAAAAATAAGAACTTGTAACACGTAATCTGTTTTGACAAGAGTAACCAAACAAATAGTTTCTTGCTCAATTTCCTCTGAGGAAATCTGCCTTCCGAATAAGCTGTATGAAAAAAAATACATATTTCAAGTGTAATATGATTTATTTATGAAATATTAATATTTTTGATTTGATTTGATTTGAAGAATTTCCTCACAATAACCCTGGTAGCAAAAGTTCTAGAATGCCAGACGTCGACATGATGAGGATTGAATATCGCATTTTGGCGAAATTGAAAAAAAAACAATCGTAGTCGAAACAGCTGCTAGTCAACTTTTAAGGACAGCTACTAAAACGAAATAATAAAAAATATTAAGAGCAAAAAAAACTTTCTCTCCGGCGGGGAATCGAACCCCGGTCTCCCGCGTGACAGGCGGGGATACTTACCACTATACTACCGAAGATGATGTTTGCTGATTAAAATTTATATTCTTATTCTGGCGGACTTTCGCACTATAACGTAATGTCCGGTGGTGGAATTCGGCTGCAGGTATCAACCCGAACAACTCCTCTGACCATTCCCCGTGATATATCCAGTAAAAGATGCAGAGAGAACCCACATCTCTACACAACGCCAAGAATATCAAGCCGATCGGAGATGACTTGATCGTCGATGATTCGAGCCGCTCTTCGTTGTATGCGGTCAAATGGAAGAAGCTGGTACTGGGGAGCACCCGCCCAGAGGTGAGAACAGTACTCCATGTGAGGCCGAATTTGCACCATACATAGTTGCAGGCAATGGCTTATAGTGAAGGGAAGATTCGTTTTCATTTATCATTGCATCTAAATGAAATGAAATAAAGCTGCTTAAAAGGCATTTATTTTCTCAAAATTGATTCCTTTAGAATTCTTTTTGATGTCATTTCTAATATACTGGATACTACTACCGCTTCGGAAACAAATGGCGTTCTGAGAGAGAAGAAGCGGCACAAGAAACTCTTCCAGCATTCTTTTTTGCGCTCTTTTCAGTAAAAATATACAATACTGTACAGTCATTTCTATCGCTATAAAATAATCACAATCTAGTCGCAGGCTGTCCGATCATTTAGATATTCAGCTGTGGAGTAGTAGTATTTACGACAGAGCCATTATTTTATAAAACATTTAAATTTATTTATAGATAATGCCTGAACAGTGGCTGGGACTTTATTATAAAAGTGTTTATATTTACCCTTAAATTATTTACTCCGAAAACTATTCTTTTTTAAAGTGAAAACTTCTGTAGCCGCGTTAGTAGGGGAAAATCTTGTGGCTACGCGTCACCGACATGCTCACGATTAGAGCACACAATATTAAATGATTCAAAAAATAAATATAGATATACTTAGTTCGACACTTTCTGGATGGGTAAAATCTCATGAGTTCGCGTCACCGAAATGCATATAGCAGTATATCAGTAGTGATACAGCTGACGTTTGTGGAATATTAATTCAGTGTATATTTTATAAGATTTTTTATTTATTTATGAAAATAAGGGACGAGACTAGCAGGACGTTCAGTATATGGTAATTGATATGCCCTGCACATTCCAATGAAAACCCGCTCAGGATTCTTGAAAAACCCCAAAAATTCTGAGCGGCACTACAATTGCGCTCGCCACCTTGAGACATAAAATGCTAAGTCTCATTTGCCCAGTACTTTCACTAGCTACGGCGCCCTTCAGACCGAAAGACAATAATGCTTACACATTACTGCTTCGCGGCAGAAATAGGCGCCGTTGTGGTACCCATAATCTAGCCGACATCCTGTGCAAATGAGCCTGCATCTGGTGTGAGGCTCTGAGGCGAGTGTATAAGTGAAATTGAATGGATTTAGTGGAAAGTCCAACATGTTTATACTGTAATTAGATTGTATTTAAAAAATAATTAAATTTCAAATATTAATAATAAAGGTTCTAACTTTTCACTTCTATTGGCAATCTCTACAACTACCAACTTTTTTTGTCAATGAAAGGTAGTTGAGCCTTATACATAAATACATGCTTTTTTATTTAAAAAATTTTCTTTTTTGATTATTTAAAAGAAATGATTTGTGTATGTTATGTAATTTTTTTTATATAAGAGGGGGCAAGAGGCTCAATAGTCCAGTCATTATAGTAAGTTCACCTCGGAATTTGAGATACCCACCTGTAAGTCTGTAAATACTTGTATATTGAAACCCTAAAAGTTGTCTCAAGACCGGAGGCACCGGTTGACCTGAAGTGATGCTGTGACCTCGCGCTCTCCGCCCTCTTTCTCGAAAACGGTTCACCATAAAAAAAAAAAATTTACACAAAATTTGTAGAGAATTTTGTATTCTACAATATTGATAATAAATACAAATAGCAAAAAACCCATAGGAAATGAGATATTTACAAAAAAAGCGCAAAAAATTGATTTTTGTGACCTTTGACCTTCAAATTTAATAGTTGCGTACACCCTACCATATGTAGGTTTTGAGACAACTTTTAGGGTGTCAATATACAAGTATTTACAGACTTACAGCTGGGTATCTCGAATTCCGAGATTCTTACCTAATTTGAGCTTAAATGACTGGACTACAAGGGATGGGGAGAGGTGAGGCAACCGCCCATGGACATCCGCAACATCAGGTGTCATGAGATGCGTTTCCGGCCTTTAAGGTGAGAGTATGCTCTTTTCATGGAAAATGTAATAAATTGGAAATTATTAATTTTAATTTAATCGTGGTGAAAATCTTTGGGGGATGCCTTTGTCTAGCAGTGGATGTCTTCCGGCTGATGATGATGATATGTTAATAAATGGATTTAAAATAACATTCAATCTAAAATTGAAATATGTCTGCAAATAAACATAGAATTAATATCATCTTTCTTGCATAAAACATAAGAATTCTACTAGGAATAATAATGGGTTATTAAAATTTATTATTTAATAGCCTGAGGGCGGTCGCTACATTCCCAATCTGTGGTATCATTAAGACTTGTCATTTATGTTATAGCAACCTTTAACACACAAATGTTTTTAATAATTCTTTTGATGTTCAAACAAAACATTTTGTAACTCGACTTAGCCCAGTAGTAGGCATAATAAGTTTATGTTTGTTCCTGGTGTTAACACATTATTGTTAATACAGTTTCTAGAAAATTATCAAGTTACAAATATTATTTCTTTGTGTAAATAGAACTTGTATTTCGTATTATTAACCTCACATTGATAAAGTTTTATTCTCTGTCCTGTGGTGTAAAGCAGAAACCATTTAATTTTTTTATATACAAAAAATAACAGAAATCTATCGTCCATAGTTGGAACTAAATATGTTTAAAACTTGTATAATAAAGTTTTAAGCATAATGAGTTCCAACTATCCGCATACAACAGAAAGGGACTATGTATCATACTTTAAAAAAACTCGAAGCAATTAAGTTGTTACGTCGTGGGAAGCATTGTTACTCAAATAGGTTTTCTTTGCTGTAACAACTTGTATAAAAATTATATAATACATTTAAGGTGGTGGTGGCTTGGGGTCAGGGAAGGGCGCTGGTTTGGGACGCGACTTGCGTCGACACTCTGGCTCCTTCTCATGTCCAAGTTACGTCAGTTGGTGCTGGGGCTGCTGCTTCGACTGCCGAAGACAGTTAACCTAAGAAATATGTCCGTCTCAGTGAGTCGTCATCTTTTGTGACGTTTGGTGTCGAGACACTTGGCCTGTGGGGCCCAGAGCCGCGGAGAATGTATAATACTATCTTCTCGGCCTCAATAGGGCTACTGACAACCCAAGCGCTGGCAGCTTTTTCGGTCAACGGATCAGCCTAGCTATCCAACGTGGAAATGCTGCTAGTATTCTTGGTATTATTATTATTTTTTGTGTGAGTTTTAGGGGGATTCGAGGATGGTTTAGATTTACAATTGAACTACCTCCTAAACGGCTGAACTGATTTTGATAAAGTTTTTGGTTGTTCCAGTGAATTTGAGATTGGTGTGTGTCTTCAGGTGGTTTCGAGAATGGTTTAGATTCACTATTGAACTACCTCCTAAACGGCTGGACCGATTTTGATGATTTTTTTGTTTGTTTCAGTGAATTTGAGATTGGTTTAGATCCTCAATTCCGTTTATATAATATAATTCTCCTGCTCATGTGTATGTTAATGAACTCCTCCTAACGGCTGGACCGATTTTTCAAATTTAAGACGTGTGTACAGGACAACGTCTGTTGGGTCCACTAGTATAATTATAAGATATATTTTGTCTGAATTAAGTATCGATCATTATATATAATTGATTTAAGAAAATTATTTTACTATTGCTTATTATTAACAGGGTCATTGAGACCAATTGGAGTGTGCTCTGCTCAGAATTTATGAAGTTATGTTATAATTGTTATATATATGTCCAGTTTTTTTTACATATTTTAACAGCATAAAATATATATATATTAATATGTTTTGTACATCTTTTAACAGCATATTATATTATTATTAGCATTATTATTATTGTTAAAAATTAAATTATTATAAAATAAATTAAATAAACTTAATTATAAATTAAATTAACTATCTCCAAATGAAAGGTACTTAAAATAATTCTGTCACACACGCTGCCATATCCGATCTATCTATAAAGAACTAGCTGACCCGGCAAACGTTGTTTTGCCATATAAATTGCATTGATCTTTTGCTTGCTAGTTGATAAGAGATGGCGCTAGTTGTATTCATTAGTAGCAATCACACTTCTTTTATATTTTGTATAATTCACACGATAGTTTTATAAATTATAGCCTATTTGTTATTCTGGTGTGTAAGCTATATTATTGTAAAGTTTCATCAAAATCTATTCAGTAGATTTTGCGTTAAAGAAGTTCAAACATACATCCAGATATACAAACTTTCACATTTATAATATTAGTAGGATATCACAACTATTTTCTTGACACCAGACAACTGCATTCGTACATGAACACTTATGGGGTATTAACTGTAAGGCGACGAATGAGGGTAAATAAATTATGTTATACAATTTTAACTTGTACCAAAATTTATAGACTTTATACTAGAATTTATTTAAAAAAAGTCCAAAGTTCGTTCTCTGCAATTGCAATGCCAAATTCGTTTTTCAAATATTTCGAGAACCTCTACTGTGTTGTAGAAAGTGTGGAAACAACAAAATTTTTAGGACTTAACATTGACAGTAAATTAAATTGGAAGGCACATGCAATAGAACTTAGTAAGAAAATAAGTAAATTCTCGTACGCACTGCATGAGCTTTCAAAAGTCGCTAATAGACAAACTGTTCTGACAGCGTATCATGGATTTGTTGTATCCAACTTACGTTACGGCATAATTTTCTGGGGAAACTCATGCGAAAAAGATATAATTTTTAAAGCCCAAAAGAGCTGCATTAGGTCAATGTGTAGTCTTAAAATAAGGGATAGTTGTAAACCCTTCTTTAACCAACTTAAAATTCTTACTTTGACCTGACTATATATCTATGAAATAGCATTATTTGTAAAAACTAACCCTGATACATTTGTCAGAACATCTCAAATCCACAATATTAATTTGAGAAGCAAGGATAGATTACGTTTACATGGCAGCAACACAGCTTCGATGTACAATAGTGTTCTTGAAATGGCGCCGAGAATATTTAACAAGATACCTACAACTATCACAGAACTTAAGTTGACGTGTTTTAAAAAGAAACTATTAAATGGGCTAGTGAAAAAATCGTACTATTCCATAAAAGACTTCTTTTCAGATACAGCACTCAATTAACATTTTTTAAATATCATATTACTTAATTTAATTTCTTTTTACCAATTTCACTTGTTATATGTTATTTCAAAATATTCAATTATTGATATGTATATCAATTAACTGTCATTGTGTATAAATATATTTGTTTGACTTGTTATTAATTACTATTTGTGCGCCACAGCATGCGGGCAAGGAATGGAGAACTTTTATTGTGATTTGAAACATCTATGTATACCCATGACTACAAATAAATGATCTTATCTTATCTTATCTTGGAAATTTTCCGGAAGGGTCACCAGCGCCCGTCACACGATGTATTCCTTTAAAAAACAAATAGTTAACATCTTTCTAAAAGGCTATGATCCCGGTGTTTCTGTGGTGTTGCAATAGTACGTGTGACGGTGATCACTTTTCACAAGATGACAGGTTCGTTCGTTTACTCTGCTGTTTGATAAAATAGAATCTATTCTTATATTAACAGTCGTTGACGAAGCTGAATTATCCTCAAAGTATGACCTGCTTGAAAAAAGAATCTGTTCTTCTGAAGTCATTGACAAAGCTGAATTATCCTCAAAGTAGGACCTGCTTGAAAAAAGAATCTGTTCTTACATTGGATGTCGTTGCCAAAGCTGAACTAT
>CATIXQ010000028.1:3381409-3409705 GCA_949711755.1 Leptidea juvernica
CTGAATTATGCTAAAAGTAGGACCTGCTTGAAAAAAGAATCTGTTCTAATATTGAATTATCCTCAGAGTAGCTGCAATAGCTTTTTTTATTTCAAGTAATTGTTATTGTAAATATGTTTATAAGCACTTCTATGCAGTAATGGTATAACTTACAAGTATTAATGATTATAAACGCGTAATCTAATAAACATTATTGCTCCACGCCGCGTTATTGTAACATTTTATGAATATAGAATGATTTGCGTAAAAATCTTTCTAACGAGAGCTTTGACCTGGAAATACTTTTTACTATAATTCAATATTGCACTATTATATCTAAAATATTTACTATGGTATCTATAATATATACATTATAATAAAATCGTAACCATGTAACGTGTAAAAAATATGAAAATAAAACTATGAATACGTTTCGAACCGAGGTCATGAAAATACTTTTAGAATTATTTCATTTGTCTGTTTGTTTGTGTACGTTTAACTCATAATGATAAAATACACAATTGAACAAAGTATAATAATCATTAAGGAATCGAAAATATGCAGGCAGTTCTGTACGATTCGAAGTCTGAAACGTATAAGTCCAGATTATTGAAAAAAGTTCTAATTGAACTCTTCAAAACCTTTATTAATTGTGATTGACACAATAATTAAAAATTATGTTGTCTCTTTGTTATCCTGACCCAAACTAGGCATGGCCTGTACGATAATTGGGATTGATATTCCCTATGAACTCGATAGTAACATAAATGATTTCGAGGACAGTTTGACTTTACATAATTTGAATTTTTCTTGCTCTAGTTTGCGCTTTCTTTACTGCTTCTAATGTTTCTAGGATGAAGAATATACCTGGATGTGATAAATAAATACCAGTACTGTGCATGAACGAGATCACAATATACTAAACTGTTAGGACTAAAAAAGGCGAAAACAATATTTTCTTTCTTTGTCAGAGATTATGTTCTTTTTGTTAGTCTCAACCTTCACTTGCGACCAACACAGTAATTTACAATTACTGTAGTGGTGAAGTCAAGTAATAATTGAGTATTTCGCGCAACTCATATTAAGAAACAGGGAATGTTATAATGTATTAGACTGCGAAAGCCTATTGCCGTACTGAGAGTTATTGAGAAAACACTTCTTTTCAAACGTAAGTATGATTTTTAATTAAAATGTTTTTGGCCTTCTAAATATATAATAAGAGCAGTAAGTAGCTTTTGAAAACGTGATAAAGAATTCCATTAATGTGTAAAAGTGTTATTTATTGCGAAACTGAAGTGGCAGTAAGTAGGGCAAATAGTTCGACATACAGATGGCGGTTGGGGCACTAAAGTGCTCGAATAACGATCACGTACCGGAAGACGCAGTGTTGGTAGGCCCCCCACGAGATGATCAAAATCGCTGTAATAGGTTCGATGAAGGCTTCGCGCGACCGATCGTCCTGGAGATCTTGGGGCCCTCCTCCCTCTGACCAGCAATGGACATCTTCCGGCTGATATTATGATGATGACATGATTTTTTGTCCTCTGGTGTACGCGCATGGCAAATCCAGTTTATACTTCATACGAGTGGGATTAACATGGATATAGTATGTTATTCTTAAAAGATAGACATATGCCATCGAGGACTTTTCTGTAGACCAATATGAGATACACAATTCCACCATTCATTATTTTGTTTTATATCAAAGGGTTTAGACAGACTTTCCGTTGAAAGATCCCAGACGGCTTAATATTTTCCGAGACCTCCAACAAATATCGTTATTGTATGCAAATACGTGTACTAAAACTTAACAAATTATATATTAAAAACCTTCCTCAAGAACCACACTATCCATTGGTGCTAAAAGCATGAAAATCGGTGTAGTGGTTTTTGAGTTTATCGCGAACAGACAGACAGACAGACGCGGCTGAGGACTTTGTTTTATAATATGTAGTGATATAGTCAAACCTTCTCGTAGTTCCACTGAAACGATAGTCAAACTTCACTCTTTTACTGCCGCCGAATTCCACTTTTACACGCCACGCCACAAGTTAGGATATCATCCTCACCATCTGGATGTGTCCGGCGGTCCTCCACAGTGCGGCTCCCAAGGTGTTTCCGGGACGATACGACATGGGTACCTTCAAAAAAGCGCGTACACCTTCCTTAAAGGCCGGCAACGCTCGTGTGATTCCTCTGGTGTTGCAAGAGAATGTGGGCGGCGGTGATCACTTATCACCAAGTGACCCGAACGCTCGTTTGTCCTCCTTTTCCATAAAAAAACTCTGACGTCATTTTTGAAGAAAATGGCATAGATTATCTAAGGATTACCATTTATTGTGAAGTTTATTTGTAAGTGCCTTCCAGACACATTCAAAATGAAGAGTTATGCTATCCATAACGTGCACAGTTTTGATAATGGAAACATATTCTCAGAATCACGGAACAAAATTGACCGAGATCAGTCATTTTACGGGACGGCCTCTTAAACATATACTTATTTTTAGTGATAAACAGCTAGCTGTGGCCTATATTCACAACAACAGAACTCAGCAAAAAATCTTAACAATTGAAAGTAATATCTATTGTCAAAATATTATGCTACTAGGAAATTATGAGATCAGTGCGGAAGTAAAATAATAGAAACAAGTTATTCATGATTGTCGATTCAGGTTGAAACTAATTTGTATTGTACTCTTATCACGACGTGAGCACAGTCTGTGGCATCGTGAACTGTAATAGCCATTTATTTAGTTCAGACTAGCTGACCCAACAGACATTTTTCTGTTAATAGAAAAAAAAACATGATGTAAGTATTCGGGAATCATGTAGTCTAAAGCCATGAATAAATTTTAACAAAAAAAACAACCGACTTCAACAACACTATTCCAAAACAATAAATAAATTTCGTTTATTTCAAAGATTACATATACATTTTTATTAGTGATTGAGACTTCCCAGTAAGTTGTTTTAGGACACTTGTATCGAGAATATCTCGCAACTTCCTTAGCAGATACATTTTATTTAGTAAACAATATAGAAATAAACAGAAATGATTAAAAACCAAATTTTACAATTTAAAATTAATTGTGTGTGTGTGTGAGTGAGTGAGTGAGTGTGTGCATGTGGGTTTGAATTTGACCTTTAATTTGGTCCATCTATACAATGCGTGTGTTTGTCATGTCAGTTTGATCAGAAGATTTCAACTTCATCATAAGCAAGACAAGTTAGCCAATAATTTAACGCTTTTCTGCATAGATGTATGTGGATATATATTCCAAAACAATAGATATAATATGCACTAAAAAGTATGAAAATAATTGCGTATTTTTATACAATCTTCTTCTTATAATTAATCTACTTCTAGTAATTATTATTATTTATAAATCGGTTGTTTTTTGTTAAAATTTTATTTTATTTTTAGATTTTTAGTGTATCTGAAGTTACCATACTTCCCTTGAAGCATATCCTTTCCATTAAAAAAAGAATTATCGAAATCGGTTGGCGCGATATTGAGTTATTCGTAAATTTGTCTCGCACATACTTATAGTAAATTAAAGACTTTTATGTTTTTCTCATTGTTTCCATTGTCAGATCTGGACCAATGGGACCACACGGGAAGCACCAGCTTTCAAATAAAAAAAGTTTTGAGGTAACAAACATAAAAAAAAACATACCGATGAATTGAGAACCTCCTCCTTTTTTTGAAGTTGGTTAATGAATCAAAGTTAATGAGCTAAAAATGATACAGAAACGTATTTCTGCAAGATTTTATAATATGTAATAATGAAATGATTATTATTATTAAAAACATAACAAATTGTTTTGCTTTACAAGAGCGACATCTCAAGTCGATTTCCTAATATGCAAATATTGGGGTTGAGCAGGTTATCAACTGTAAAGTAGATCCTGTATATGAAGCCACAACTTGAGAGTTGAACAAAGCATACAAGATTTTGTAACGATGCGTCACTCGAACGGTTAGCTCAGTTGGTTAGAGCACCGGCACGGAACGCCGGAGGTCGTGGGTTCGAGTCGCGCATCGTTTATATAATTTTGTTGTTTTTCAAATTTTATTTGTGTAATATCGTATTTGTACATACAGTTTTTACATAATCGCTTTATAATTGCAAATTTCTAAAATATTAAAATGGATGTATGTTATCCGTAATGGATAGAAATACGCCATCGCGGACTTTTATCAATCATGTTACAATCATATTACATGGGTAAATGTATACACTTTTATAATAAAGTCCCAGCCACTGTTCAGGCAATATCTATAAATAAATTTAAATGTTTTTATTAAAAAATGGCTTTGTCGTAAATCCTACTACTCCACAGCTGAATATCTAAGCGGACAGCCTGGGAGTAGATTATGATTGTGCTATAGTGATAGAAATGACTGTACAATATTGTATATTTTTATTAAAAAGAGCGCAAAAAAAGAATTCTGGGAGAGTTTCTTGCGCCGCTTCTTCTCTCTCAGAGCGCCATTTGTTTCGGAAGCGGTAGTAGTATCTAGTATATTAGAAATGACATCAAAAATAATTGTATAGAAATCAATTTTGAGAACATAAATGCCTTTTTATGCCTTTATAACATGAGCTATCGGTCGGTGTAAGCCGTCGATAGCTGTCGTTTCTCTGTAAGCGGTAGGTATTGAATATATGTATGTATGTATTGATCGACTGTTACAATATCAGCGATTCAGCGGGCAGCCCATTGTTTCCTATGTTGGCAACACTCCATATATAACGTAGACCTATAAACTTATAGAGCACGCATTCGCAAATTAAAACATTATTGTGTTTCGGTCTGAAGGGCGCCGTAGCTAGTGAAATTACTGCGCAAATGAGACTTAACATCTTATGTCTCAAGGTGACGAGCGCAATTGTAGTGCCGCTCAGAATTTTTGGGTTTTTCAAGAATCCTGATCGGCACTGCATTGTGATAGGCAGGGCGTATTAATTACCATCAGCTGAACGTCCTACTCGTGGTCTTCAGCGCAGATTTGTAGCCACTTTTCACCCCTGTCATTCCTATTTCCAAGTACAAGGTAAATTCAGAAATAGCCACTTTAAATATAAATATAATGTTAATTTTTCAAAAGTATAAAGGAACAAATGTATACCTAGTCTTGTTTCATGTACTATGAGGTACGGAACCCTTCGTGTATGCGTCAAACTCGCACTTGACTAAATTTTTATATTATATCGCTTTATACGTTTGATGACCTGTATAGCCGAGAGGTTAGCGATCCTACCTACTAAGCTAGAGGTCCCGGGTTCGAATCCCGGTAGGTGCAAGCATTTATATGATGAATATGGATGTTTGTTTCCGAGTCATGTATGTTTAAGTAAGTATAATGTATTAAATATATCATTGTCTTGTAACCCATAACACAGGCTATATATGCTTAACTTGGGGCAAGATAATTTGTTTGAAAAGTGTGTCAATATTATTATTATATTATTATACGTAGAGTCGTTTAGTACTAGGAAGCTTACAAACAATGATCTGTCAAGCTATTTTCTTACTTAACACAATACCTGCATTACTGCCTGTATTAATTAGTATTTAGATATTCTAGTACTGAGTTCGTATTGCCTAAATTTATATCCTATATTCTAGTAACATTATCTTTAAAACAACTATGTTTCGTTCTATATTTTAAAAGTAATAACATTTACAATGCTTATAATTTTATGCTCGTACAATTCACAATTGTATTCATAAATCGTAGTTGCCGAACTTTGCGACTACGCCTACGGTATCTAGTTCGCAGCGGAGTTCTATTTCAATTCTAAATCTGAGCTGATTGTTTAAGAAGAGTTAAGATCCTCACCGTGAAAATAACCTTTGTTCAATAAGTTGAACAAAGGTTATACTCAGCCAAATACTCAGGTTCAAAATATCTGAATGTCTTGCTAAATAAGAGCTTCTTGATAGCTTTCAACTTCATTGTGCAGAAGTAATCGAGTACAGACATCGTTTTCCTCAAATAGCTGAACAGACAGGTCAAAGAATTGCTTCAAATCTTATTGATATCATATATTGTGAAGACTGATGCAACCAAGAACTCAGATTTACAATGCAGTTCAATTTGATAAACTGAAAACAAAAGTCTTAAGATTTTAAAAAACAAAAGATATTCTCATTAATTTTTTATCTTTAATCTAATAAATTCTCCAAAAAATGTTGTCTCGCTAAAATCTGGCACGAGACTGCCAGTCTACTTCTTCGTCTTCAGTCTCGTGCCAGATTTTGGCGATACAAACCCGTCGTAAGGATGCCACGTGTAGAGGCGAAACACGTGTCCAATTGTTTTAAGACATATATTGGCGTAATTAACACTAAAGAAAAAATCAAATCATTTTGATAATTATGGATTTCCGCAAAGTAATCAATAAATTTTCTAATAAATTCTTGCTGAAGCTCATTGTTGCTCAGCGGGCAATGAAGGGCACATAGCTCGACGGACAGATGGCCGTTGGGGCAGTAAGGTCCTCAAATGGCGACCACTTACCGGAAATCGTAGTGTTGGTACGCCCCCAACAAGATGGACCGACGATCTGGTCGAGATCGCCGGAGTAGGTTGGATGAGGGCAGCGCAGGACTGATCGTCATGGCGATCTTTGGGGGAGGCCTATGACCAGCAGTGGACGTCCTCCAGCTGAAATGAATGTAATCAATATTCTAGCATGATTAGCCAGTAAGTATTTACTTTTTTATTATTTATAGATTTTTTTTTCTTCCTAGAAAGGTCAATTTATATATTTATAAATTTCAATAAATTTCAGCCCAAACCGACATGTACTTGACAAACAGTACTAAAATCTGAAAATATATAAACATATTGTTGCTTTGTTTAATTATATAAAACAATTCGTAGGTCTATGGTTGTGTCAGCAGGTCAGATCAACAGCTCTGTCTCTATTATTGTATTGGCTTCTTCCCAAACTTTGAAACCTGGACAAAACCTGAACAAATACCAACTTAATTGTTCAAGCAATCTCTTTTCCTGGTCAACAACGCGGAACAAATCTCAAATTGTGCCCGCTTTTGTTATAAGGGGAATGATATAAACAAAATACTTTTTCACAAACATGCATGGAAATATTGTCATTATTTTCGAAAAA
The DNA here is from genome assembly GCA_949711755.1 of Leptidea juvernica. Classification (NCBI taxonomy): domain Eukaryota; kingdom Metazoa; phylum Arthropoda; class Insecta; order Lepidoptera; family Pieridae; genus Leptidea; species Leptidea juvernica. The sequence goes on from CATIXQ010000028.1 coordinate 3,388,531, forward strand.
AGAACACGTGAAGTATCGAATTTTCGGACAAAGAAAATCAATTCCATTGCAGGAGCGTTTTTTGAATTTGGAACATTACAACGCTCCTGCAATGTTGTATGAAACGGTGTGCTGGGGTTATTAAATACTCTTTGATCGGATCTCTTTTGTCATTCTTGTCATACCATAGTCTCTTTGCTTAGTACAAATTGCGTTTACGTGGCTGTATAGCCATAAATGAGTTTGCCTGTCGGCACAGATGATAAAAAAAATGGCGGCAAAGCTGAAAATTCGTCTTGATATGTTATTTACATACCTAAATATTAAACATAAATTTAATTATAATTAAAATGAGTTCCAGTGGTTCAGAGAGTGAAATAGAGATTGGTTGTACTCCACCATATTTATGATCAGAACCCAAATTGACAATGGAAAACCTGCTTCCAGCGAAGTCAATGGTAAATTAAATTTAATGTATACTATAAAATGTGTGTTTTATTTCCCTGCATTTTTTTGAGAAAAGCACTATATATGCCTCGGCGGGAAATGGCAATTTCCTTTCTCGAATTTAGTGAAGTCCTCTCCTACGGCTCGGCCTTCAAACTCATACTCGATCTGCAATTGCCTATTTCCCGGCCTTTGTAATATACTATTTGCAGATTTAAGTTTTGATGATAAATGATAAATTTTGATTGATTACTAAATTCTGATTAATTGTGATTGGTACATCGAAACACCGACAATGGCACAATACAAGTGATAGAACAGTAGCGTAACAACGCAGCTCTCCTGTAAATTTATAGGAGAAACGTAGGCGTTTGGGCGGAGTGCTAGGGTTGGTACATACAAAAAACGTTTCCAAAAGGAGATGTATTTTGATAACCGATAAGATTTTATTATTTCCACTTCTCCTCTCAGAGGAGATGTCTCATTTTTCTACAGAATTTTGTACCGCCTCGAGCGATCAAGCCGCTGCCTCGCATACCCGAAAGCGTTATTTGATCTAGGCATCACTAAACTGAATTCGATCTCTCATAGCTCACATCTCCGCTATGCACAGCTCTCATCTCCTCTCCACTTTGGTGGATACCGGGCCTAGCTCAACAACCTATAGTTTTGTCTTCCCAAGATTGCTTAGCGGCCATGTATCGTATGTATATCTGCGTGCGTCGATTCGGGCGCTCTAGTAGGAAGTTAAAGTACTGTTCTATTACTGTATCGAGACGCTAGTATTGATGCAGCACTACCTCCTACGAATTTCAGAAGAGTTAAAGAATCTGTGTGACAATTCAGATGATATTATTTTTGAATTATATTATTATTATTATTGAGATTATGTTAATCATCATTAATTAATGATTTAATTGATTGGATTTTTCAGATAGATTGAAAATATTGCAAAGTTCGGACTTTTTCAGACCACTTGTTTTCCGGTGGCAATGTTATGATTGATATCAAAAATAATTTTATTTTATCGACTTTTATCTATGTATTACTAGCTTGTGCTCAATAAATGACTTCAGACAGATCAAAAATTTAAGTATTTTTGATGAAATTCTCTAAAAACGACGCCATAATTTCGCCGGCAATAATGTTGTTATGAAAAAAGTACATACATGAGTGAATTTGTTGTTTTTTCTATGAAATTAAAATGAAAAGTTTTTAAATACGTTCATATATAACGTGTGTAATAACATAAATATGTATGTAGTGTGTAGTTCTGATTTGTCAACTTGTTACGTATAGGTAATATATTACTGATTGTCTGATTTTCTCAAAATCGATTTGATCCCGAATGAGCGGATCGAATATGTGTAACGTGATCCTATTTAGATAATGAGGGACTTGACACATTTGTACGTTACTAATTATATTGTAATTTTTTTATATTTGCTCTCAAAACAAATCTGTAATTTTCAAATTTGCGGTCATCTGGACGGCAAAGCTAAATTGGCTTCGAAAAAGCTGGACGTCATAAATAGAGCACGGCAATACTTGCAGCAGGCTCACATTGTAGTGCTAATCCATCATATCACCAATCCACGGAACGAGTCACCTCTGGTATCGATATGATTCAACAATGGGTTAAGGGACACAATAGCTCAGTGGGTTAGTGATTCCGCGGATGAACCGGTAAAATAACACAGGATACTGGTCCTATTCCACTATATTTTCAGGGATTTGCTGTCTTACCAAAAACACATATAAAATTCAGTGGGAAACATTTGATACGGTCTGAAACGTTGTCCACTTAAATCACGATATATGAATATCAGGACACACTCACACATACAAACAAACACCTTTTCACAATCCCCATAACGGACAGTCCTGCGTGCAGATAATATCTGTTTCAGGATGAAACCTCGTTCATATTCTATAATAGATTCTGGAATGTACAAGTTAGTCGACCAATGGGCAAAAATCCTCGGAAATCCGAAGTTTGTCCAAGAAACATACCAGGCAAGTGGGTCTGTTTTGAATGCTGGGTTGGCATAAGGGGTCTTAATAGTGTAAACAGGAGCCCACATACACGTATATAAAATTCACACTCAGTTACTCCGAGATCCAAATGTGGATAACTTATCTAATTTCGTTTTTTGCCATCTCGACAACCTTAAACGACATCTCTATAGGTGCGTGGAAAATTATGATCGGTGGCTAACTTGTATTTTTAATGTTATTTAATTTTACTTCTCATGAAAATTCCAAGCCGTTAGCGTTGTTAAAAAATGTTCCCTAAAGGCCAGCAACGCTCCTGTGATTCCTTTGGTGTTGCAAGAGGGTGTCGGCGGCAGTAATGACTTCGCATAAGTTGCTCTATTATCGTCCTTTTCCATAAAAATCAATTCCAAAAGCAGTATTATCCGTTTATAAATAGAATCAGATAATATGTAGGGAGTCCCCTAATAAAGCACGTGTGCACGATACAGGGACGATACACATAAAATCGCGTAAAAATACCGCGTACAAGCGCGAACGCCTCGTGATACTAAGGACTTTAGAGGTTATACGTGTCTCTGCATATTGTTCGGATATAGAAACACTAGATGTTATCATTTTTTAAAACTTAAGAAAGTTGACTTCAAATAGAAATATTCAAATATAGCATCTGAAATAAATTTAATAGTAGAAGGAGATAATGAATATGATACATAAAGATTTTAAGGAATCTGGAAGAATCAGTTGTCAATTTACTTGCCCGATGTTTCGATGTTATGTCACGATGCGACATGGACGTCTTGACAAAAAGCGCGTAAACTATTATTTAAAGCTAGTAACGCACCTGTGGTGTTGTAAGTTAATATGGGCGGCGGTGATCACTTAACTACAGGTAACGGATAAGCTCCTTTGTCCACCCTTTACCTAAATAATTTTTAGGTATGAGGCACACTAAAAGTTTTGCACTTCTAGCTAGTCGGGATTATTTGAATTACGAAAATTATATTTTTTGAAACGTTGCAACCTTCTTAGTAATAATAAAAATTGGCGGGATATCATTTGTCAATTGTCTTTTATCACACATCAAAGTTCTACGTACTCAACGAAAATGGAATTAAGTCGAAAAGATTTTAGAGCGTTGATTTTTTATGATTTTAAAAGTTCTCTCTCTCCGCAAGACTGTGCCGCTCGTCTTCAAAATGCTTTTGGGAGAGAAGCACCTTGCTTGAGCACCGTGAGGCGATGGTTTGCTGAATTTGAGAGAGGTCGGGTTTCTTTAGATGACGAATTTCGTGAAGGGCGGCCATCAACTGCCGTTAACGAAAATAATGTGGCTACTGTTAAGCGGCTAATTGAAGAAAAACCGCGGATTACCTATGAGACAATTCGAGGACTATTGGATTGGTATGAGCCAAATTCAGAAAATTCTGCGCGAAGAATTGAAAGTTCGGAAACTTTGTTGTCGTTGGATCCCTCATGAACTGATAGTGGAGCAGAAGCGGGCTTACGTGGAATGGTGCTCATAGATTCTAATAAAGTACTACTATGGATAATCTAATGCTGTTTATGACATTGTCACAGGAGACGAAACGTGGATTTATTGTTTTGAACCCGAAAAAAATGCAGCAATCTTGTGAATTGGTGTTTGAAAATGAGAACAGGCCAACAACAGTGAGGGAGGCGAGGAACTTTGGTAAAAAAATGATCGCATTTTTTTTTCTCAGCTTCGGGTCCCATCGATACAATTCCACTTGAAGATGAAAAGAGTGTTAATGCTGACTGTAACTTTAACTCTTTTTAACCAGGGTGTTAAAAAAAGTTCACGATAGACGATCAAAACGCCGCGTTCTCCTACGTCATGACACCGCTCATTACACACGGCCAACAAAACTAAGTCATTTTTAGCTTCCGAAAAACTACAACTCGTCACCCATCATGCACATAACCTAGCACCCTGTGATTTCTGTATTTTCCCCAAAATGAAAGATTTGATGAGAGGTTTCACTTTTACTAATTCCGAAGAGGCAGTGATAGCGTTCTATCAGCACGTAGAAAACATGCCTACAGATCTGTGGTCCTCTTGTTTTAAAAATTGTTTAAAATGTAAAGGCGAGTATTTTGAATAGCAACAAACATAATATTTTGGTTATAACATGTTGTTTTTTTAAGTTACGCATAACTTTTATTTTTACTTATTATGTTTTCACTTAAAAAGAATTATACGCTAAATTATTGACAAAATTTTGATGATATAATATAGTGATAGAATAAACATTAATTTTATCTTATTCGGACTTAGAAGTGTTATTTTTATATCTCTTAAACAATAATTGAGACATGTTTGCTGTCAGAGCTATTGCAGGATAATGACCAACGGCACACATAACTCAAGTAAGTCGAAGATAGTAAACAATATGTTAACTGTTGCCTCTAAATATATATTCTTCATAGGCACACTAGTGAATTTTCTAGAAAATGTGATATTCTTAACACCAGTAACTACTCGATTAAGTCCGTAAGTCTGTAAGTGTTAGTAGGAAACTGTACAAAACAAATGTGTTACGTATTTCGAAAGAATTGTACAAAAAAGTTTCTTTTGTATCGTTGATAAGTAAATTTTACTTATCAACTTACTTTGAATATATGAACAGCTTAATATTTGACAACCTACTATTTGGTGTACCTACATCTATGTAGTGATCTATGAGATACGTACACATAGTGAGAGGTGTGGATATCATATACTTAGGCAATTAGGCACTGCCTACCTCGTTATGAACCTATCGAAAATAGTCTTTTTTTTTCCTCTTTCTTTAAATCTTTCCGGTAAGCTTATCCTAAAGCTAGTCTACGTCTAGTGCCACAGTGCCCAACTAGCTAGAAAACCAATGCCTGCACATAGTATGCCTGAAATCCTGAATATTTTTTAGGCGCCACATTTTAATAAAAGAATTAAAATCGTAGTCGTATCCAGTAACTAGCTGCGCGTATATCCGTGTTCACAGTATTGAAAACATATAAATTTCTGTGTTGTTTGATACATATTACAATACGCCTTTGTTACAATACCAATCTATATTAAAGTAGAATGCAATGATTATTTTATATTTATCGTTCATACGAAATGCATACGAAATCTTTACTCCATCCGCCCGTATGTATGTCAGGTTGTATCTCATAAACTGAAAAAGTCAGTGTAGTCCCAAAATAAAAAAATAAACAGTTTTCTTAAACATATTCTGTAAAAAATACATATAAATATTGTTTTTTTTTTTTTTTCATGGAAAAGGAGGACAAACGAGCGTATGGGTCACCTGTTGTTAAGTGATCACTGCCGACCGCAACACCATAGGAATCACAGGAGCGTTGCGGGCCTTTAAGAAAAGTGTACGCGCTTTTTTTGAAGGTACCCATGTCGTATCGTCCCGGAAACACGGCACAAGGAAGTTCAGTCCACAGCTTTGTAGTACGTGGAAGAAAGCTCCTTGAAAACGCCACTGCGGAGGACCGCCACACATCCAGATGGTGGTTATGATATCCTAACTTGTGGTGTGTCATGCGAAGGTAGAATTTGGCGGTAGGAATCAGGTGAAACAGCTCTTCGGAACACTTTCCGTGATAAATGCAGTAGAAGACACACAATGAAGCAACGTCTTTACGCAATGCCAAGTGATCCAGCCGTTCACAGAGCACTGGGTCCCCAACAATTCGAGCTGCTCTGCGTTGCATACGGTCAAATGGATCGACATGATGCGGGGGTCCAGATCAAATCATATATATATATGTAGATATGTACAGATCAATTATATTAAATCTAATCAAAATCACCTTATTCATGTAGGTCAAGGAAATGACACATATTGTGAAAGTCAAAAGTTTTATTTTTACATTTACAACCACTTTGGAAAAGGTTGTGCTTTATCGAGAAGAAGTGGCAAGAAATTAATTCCCACTCTTTTAAATCAACATTCACAGCTTTGTCGTCATCAAAGCAACACAAATAATACTCAAACGTCAAATACCCAAGATGAGGATCTTGTATTGTGGTACTCAAACCATGTGTGGCTTTTAAAAAAAATATCAGTACCTATGAAAACATGACCCAAGTATTTAGACCAATTCCGACCTGAACACATCCGCTTAACCATTTAGATCAATTATTCATACTCGAATATTCACATTGATAATAACATTTTATCAAAGATTACAATTTAACAAAATTTAACACTGGAGTTTTCGGCCTTTGTAAATTCGGACTGTTTGCTTTTGGCGAGTCCCTGTGGTTTTCAATAATGCATATTTTCTTCTCTAACCCTAATAACTGTCTGCGTTTGGTCTGGTAGTCTTTGGATCACGTTTTTGATGGTTTGCTGTACCTAAGTATGTCTAGCGTGGCAGTCACTGCAGGAATTCGAAGCTGGTCAAGGTTTTGTTATAGACAGATTTAATCAATCTCTCGAGCATATCCCAAATGTGAAATTTATTCTATGTTTATCCAAAAATCTCTGTATCCAAAAAAGTAATGAGAAGAAGTGGCAAGAAACTCACAGCCACTCTTTTAAACCAACATTTATAGCTTCATTGTTTAAAAAATATCTTGATTACGAAATATGTATTGTGATGCTACAAATAAGTAGAAAAATGCCTCTTGAGACACATAATAAAGGGAGAATATCTAATTAAGACTGAATAGCCGATTGTCGATACTATGAAATTAGAGAAAGCTAACATGAAGATGTGCAAAATGTAAAACGAATAACATTGTATCATATTTACGAAAATTAATATAAATATATAATAAATAAAATAAGATAATCCAACCACTGTTTACGTCCTTTTTAATAATTTCAAACAAGACTAGATTAATGGCAGAAGTCAAAATTCAGCTTAAAAGATTAAAAAATTAATTCATCTGTTTTTGAAGAAACATCATTACGTTATATCTTAAAAGGTTTACGAGCTATGGTCAAATTATGACCTTTGGGCGACCGATAGATAAAGATAAAGATAGATCCCGTTTAATGATGATGTGGAACGCCATAAATCCAGAACATAGTAATGGTGTATTAGTTCGTAGCGTAACGCGTAATTCGCCGGAAGAAATCAGGCAGGTAAAACATCACACTCTTTGAACACTCCATATGATAAATGCAATGTAAGACACACTATGAAGCGATATTAGTTATTTATGTAACTGTTGTGTAATAAGGGGTATTAAAACACGAATGTGATAATAGTATCACTTGTGTGTTTTAATACCTAATTATCAACAGTTGCATACAAGACTTTATCTACACCCAGAATATGATTCCTCTAAAGGTTCTGAAACAGTTAGTCCTCGTAGTAACCTAATATCATCCATTACCGATTATATACAAATAAACTAAGTATTAATGAAAAAAATATTTATTTTAGTAGTAATTTACAGTTTGTTTAGTGCAATAATTAAAATTCACTTGAATATTATGTTGTTTTGCAGCTTTTAAAATGAATTGCTCATTTTTTGTAAACAAAACAATAAAAATATCGAAGAAAAATGGCGGGGATTCGAATAACCTACTTTTTTACGACATGCGACGTTCTGGTAGTGTGGAACGCGCGTAAACGAAAATGTTATTTTTTTGTAATTCATACAGATTATTTATTTATTTATTTAAAACATCACAGAATCCACAGAACTTAAATTAGGTTATAATAATACTATTTTGTAGGACTTACATCTAATAACGGATTTACAATATTTATAATAAGACATGATATTTGTGCGTGTGGGGTTTGGTGAGAGTGCGTGTGTGTGTGAGTGCATGTGTGTGTGTGTTTGTGAATTACTCTAAATTTACAGATACCACGCATCGTGCAATAACAATGTGGCTGTCTATTCAAACTCTAAGAGCATAAAGGGATTAAAAAAAAATAGGAGTGTTGTTATGAAATTCAGTACAACATTACAACACTCGTTTGGATGATTTAATGGTTATTAGAACCTTGGGTGTTTTAATGTTGGCAATAAGCTAACTGTTTCAGAGTCTTTAATAGAGGATTTAAAGCATCGGTGTAGAAAAAATATCTAATAGAATCATGAACATATTAGTATCGGTACTAGTATAAAATGTAATATCACTTGACCGAGCCTTTGTGCAGTGATCCGTGCGAGCGATGTCGGGTGTAAGCTTATATTAGTTTCTAGCTCTAAGACGCGCAGAGTGAACGAGTGGCGGACACGTAGCGATACTAGGTCAAAATAATGTTATCGGTCCTAACAGACACTGTATACGAAGAGAAGTGACGAGAAGAACACATTTAAAGGCATAAAAGGCATTTATTTTCGCAAAGTTGATTTTAGAACTCCTTTTGAACGAACTCTTTTCTAACACTACGACCGCTTCGGAAACAAGTGGCGCTCTGATATAGAAGAAGCGGCGCAAGAAACTCTCTCAGCATTCTTTTTACGCTCTTTGTAATAAAATATACAATATTGTACTGTTATTGGTATTGCTATAAGATAATCATAATCTAGTTCCAGGCTTTCCGATCACTGAGATATTCAGCTGTGGAGTTGGGATTAACGACAGTGCCATTTTTAATGCCTGTACAGTTGCTGGGACTTTATTATAAAAGTGTATACATCTACCCTTATAGCTATTATGTATCTTATGAAGCCTACTACAATCAGACACAGGCTATCCCTTACTTCTAGTGTTATAGTAATGAAATCACTATCTACGAGTCCTTGGCGTGCGATTTACAAGTAAATTGGACAAGTAAAGCAAATAGAAAAAGTACGATTAGTGAAATGTAAATACCATGTTTACAAAAGTGATCCTTAACACTTAAATCTTACGTTATTCGTAAGTCAAAATAGGTGTTTTATGAAAATTAATTTAATTATTAATACAAACAAGTGGCACAATTAGTTATAGCATCAGAAAGATTTTCAGAACAAAGATGACGGCATGTTTTCCATTTGTGAACTTGGTGGTTATTGGTAAGTTGTATTCTTGTTCTAGGAGGCTCTTTTTAATGAAACTGGGGCGAGACGCGCAGGACGTTCAGCTGATTGTAATTGATACGCCCTGCCCATTATTATTACAATGCAGTACCGCTCAGGATTATTGAAAATCTCAAAAATTCTGAGCGGCACTACAACTGCGCTCGGCACCTTGAGACGTAAGTTATCAAGTCTGATTTGCCCAGTAATTTCACTAGCTACGGCGCCCTTCGGATCAAAACATAGTAATGCTTACACATAATTGCTTCACGGCAGAAACAGGCGCTGTTGTGTTACCCATAATTTAGCCGCCATCAGAGGCAAAGAAGCCTCCCACTTGTGCTTGTGGTAGAGCTCTTTTTCTGCCTGGAGTTTAAGAATATGTTGGTTGGTTGGGTATCACAGCAGTAGGAGTGGGCATTCACTATAATATATGTATCGGTTTTATGGGTGTTGTAGCGTAGGTGACGAGGTGCAATCGCGGAGCTTTTTAACGGAATTATCAATGTTTTTTTCTTAAACCTTTGTCTCACTGCTGGGCGACAGAAAAATGCGTCATAGTTGTGCCTATCAAGCCCCCACTAGTGAAGTTGAATGAAGTTAATGGTGTTCGTTATAATAGGCGAGGTTGATCATCTACAATTTTCCATATGCTCGAACAATCATAAATGATTTAAAAAAATGTACCGGGGGCAAACACTCCAAATTTAATAGCGGTAGACTTTTGAAACTAAATAATAATGCAGAACTTTAAATAATTTAATACTTACTTCAAATTTAATTAAAATATAAAATCTTCTATCTGCCAACGTCAGTGTAATAAACATATTGCTTATAAGCAAAGGAAAGATTAAAACTTTGGCACTCCACTTTCAAAAAAGTTAGTTTACTCTGGTTTGTATGTGAGATCCCTTTACATTGTATATAGTGATGCTACAGAACTGAAAGATATATCGATATTATAATAAAATAATGTGTTGATTGACTAAAATAGATTATCTGCGCAAAGAAAGATGCATTTTAGTTTGAGGTGTTTAAAGCAATTTGGTAATCATTTAGGGCAGGCATAAGGTCCGATTGCATTTTCTATTGGCCAAATATTACAACATTTATGACACTATGTAAACTTAACACAATTGGATGATAGATTACATAGGAGAGTAATAGATAACATTGTGCACCAAAAGTAATTATTTCAATTAAATGATTGTACACGTGACGAATGACGAATCTGTAGACCGGGACAGACATTCACGACAAAGGCAAACTTTTCAATTTCGGTTCTTAAAATTATACTATGCCGTGTATCTTATATGTTGAAATTGAGTAAACTTTCGTGTTTTTTTTATATGAATAGTCGATAGTATATGTTGCCTACTTGATGTGATATCAACTGCCCATGACCGTAACAATATTGAACTAAGTTCCATTGCATTCCAAAACTATATGTTTACGTATGTCAAAACAGTTTTGTGACACGGAAAAATTATATAGCAATGCGTCCATTAACTTAAGTTGAAATAATAAACCATAATATTTCGAAATCCATTTATTTATATCTCGTGCAAAATGGAGATTCAAAAACTTCGCTTAAGTAACGATTTGGATTTTTTTTTATTGCCTATATGCATTACGTTTGGAAGTGGAAGTTGCCTCCCCCCAAGATTTTTACTCTACAGTTATATCAATATAATAAATATTATTAACACTTTTATTAATTGTCATAGTAAGAATAGTTTATGTATAGTTTGAGTGACTGTGAGCATCAAATAATGTACCTGTCGAATTACGAATATCGAAGCCAACTTATCGATAATCGATATAGATTTAGCACATCCCTAAACGTTTGTTCTTGAAACCGCATTTTCCGAAAGTCACTCTATAGCGTTCCCGAAATGAGATTTGTTTGAGAGATATAATTCTGATTAAAATGGTTTTAACGCACATTCGGGATATTCAAATAAAGGTACAATGGTATTAATAACATGTAACGTATGTGTATAGTTCGACTTCATTAGATAAAGTTCATTATTGTAATATTTCATAGATTTTTTAACTGTTTATCAAGTTCGATATGGTAGAATCATATGTATGAACATTATGTTATGTTTTTAAAGTAAATATATAATAAAACAAATAAAATTTGAAAAACAAAATTTTATGAACGATGCGGGATTCGAACCCACGACCTCCGGCGTTCCGTGCCGGTGCTCTAACCAACTGAGCTAACCGTTCGTTCATAAAATTTTGTTTTTCAAATTTTATTTGTGTATTAATCCTAGAAGTGAGGGCTATCACTTTAAAAACATAACATATTGTTTAGATTTACGAGAGCCACATCTCAAGTCAATTTTCTAATATACAAATATTGGGGTTGAGTAGGTTATCAACTGTAAAGTGGATCCTGTAGATGAAGCCACAACCTGAGAGTTGAACGAAGCAAACAGAATTTTATAACGAGGCGGTACTCGGACGCTTAGCTCAGTTGGTTATAAATCATAAAGTGACATACAAATCGCGAGTGTAAGACGTAGCTTGTCACGCACACAAAAGTAATAAACCTGGCCTGTTTTCATCGGTTCCATAGCAGGAAGAGGCTGTATCAAGACGCATATATTTTATAAGATTATTCTGTGACTATACATAAAATAGTACAATTTTATAATAAAGCCACTGTTCAGGCATTATCCATAAATAATTTTAAATGTTTTATTAAAAAATGGTTCTGTTGGAAGTCCTAGTGCTCCACAGCGGAATATCTAAGTGATCGGACAGCCTGGGACTAGATTATGATTATTTTATCGCAATAACAATGACAGTACAATATTTTATATTTTACTAGCTGACCCGACAGACATTGTTCTGTATATAATAAATAAAATAATGTTTTTATAGAATTTGTCAATAATATATCATAATATCAAAAATTACTTCGTAAAATATGCACCCTGCTGTCGTAATGAAATTTTTCACAGCAGAACTGTCAAACCGTGCGTCAATAAATTCTCTCATAGAAATTATGTATGGACACATCAAAGTAAAAACAAATTTGTTGTTTTTATTTAATTTAGCAGCATTTTCCTATTTATTCACCTTTTAAACCTTCTCTGGACTTCCACAAATAATTCAAGACCACAATTAGCCTAATCGGTCCAGCCGTTCTTGAGTTTTAGCGAGACTAACGAACAGCAATTCATTTTTATATATATTGATTAAAAAGAGCGCAAAAAGAGAATGCTGGGAGAGTTTCCTGCGTCGCTTCTTGTTCAGTGTATTTTGCGTCATTCGTTTAGTAGTACCTAGTATATTAGAAATGACAGCAAACAGAATTCTAAAGAAATCAATTTTGAGAAAATAACATCTCTAGACTTCTGGTGTTGCGAATCTCCATCTCACCACTTCCCATAACGTGAGCCTCTTCCCCAGTCGCTCCTCTTATATAAATAAAATGCATATAGCAAAAAAAAATATATTCTGTTATAAAAAAACAGACGTTAAACACATATTAAATCAAAAATATTTTATTTCGTAGGAAAATTGCATTACACATTGAAATATGTAATTTTTTCATATAGCTCATTCGGAAGGCAGATTTCCTTAGAGAAGAACGAGAAAGAAACTCTAAGGTTGCTTGCTATACAAATGATTTACGAGTCTCGTGCCAGATTTTGGCGAGACAAAACGTCCTGAGGATGCCTCGTGTAGAGGCGAAACACGTGTCGAATTGTTTAAAAACAAATATTGGCGGAATTAACACTAAAGAAAACTTAAATCATTTGTATAATTATGGATTTCCGCAAAGTAACGCCTACTTCAATAAATTGTCTATGGTTGCTTTTTTCAAAACATAATGGTATAAAAAGTTCTTATATTATTATTATACAATTAAATTTACAAATCATTTCAATTACAATATATGCAAAGTGATGCAAAAAAATACTCAAACATCAATTACTAAATGCCTCACACGAGTAAGTCAAAAAAATGTATATTAATAAGTAAAAACATAGTTAAAGTTATTGAGTACATACATATAGTAGACGACCTGTATAGCCGAGTGGTTAGCGATCCTACCTACTGATCTAGAGGTCCCGGGTTCAAATCCCGGTAGGTGAAAGCATTTGTTTCCGTGTCATGGATGTTTAAATGTATTTATGTATGTTTAAGTAAGTATATTGTATTAAATATATCATTGTCTTGTAACCCATAACACAGGCTATATATGCTTAACTTGGGGCAAGATAATTTGTGTAAAAAGTGTTTTAATATAAAAAAAAATACAGTACATGCATCAATCCACACGTACCGTAAATAAAATAAAGGCAATATGCGAGCATTTTATTAGCTTTTTTATACATGTATAAATAAAAAAATATAACTTTAATTTAAAAAAAAATACAAGAAACAAATTTAAACAAGAAACTTTCAGCGTGAGAAAATCATTCAGCCAAAATTATTAAAATTTTCGTGAGACATTATAAAGAAATATAGTTTGAGACGGCATTATCGCAAACCCACTATAATCACCCTGACGTAGGACCTCCGAATGGTCCTAAACCAGTCAAATCGTAAGTAAATCCGTTTTAGACAACTAAAACAAACAGATGCTTAAAAGTTTATCTTATTATATACTTATGTTCGAAACCTATTCTGACGTTCTAAAAATCTCTTGCGAGACAAACTCATCTCGAGTTATATATTCCCTTGAATAAAATATTTAAAATATTACACTTAAATGCAACTTAAATGAAATTACCGACTCTAAGACCAACAGGTAAGTATAAAAACGCAATAGTTTCAAAACAACAAGAGCAAGTTATGAACTTAATCTGACAAAGTTCCGACGCCCCGAGGATTTGTCGCCGACTTAAGTGTTGCCAACTACGAGATCGGAAAAAAGAAATAATTGTGTTCGCGAAGAATACTTGTTAGTTGTAATTAATGTTTTGTACGGTATCGGCTTTGTATTAGTTTGTATGTTACAAATATAGTCAGATAACCAATATATAATACCGTTCACAAACTATATTAATGTGAGGTTTTTCGGATTTAAGTTTAGATGAGATTATTCGTCGAATGGCATGTGTAGATTAGTAGATGTGTGAAAGATTAGGGTTGGTTATAAAACTGCGATAAATTATTTGAATAATCCTTTTAAACTTTACCAGTGGGAGGCTCCATTGCACAGGATGGCGGCTAAATTATGTTAGCACAACGGCGCCTACTTCTGTCGTGAAGTAGTAATGTTTAATCGTTATTGTGCTTCCGTCTGAAGGGCGCCGTAGCTAGTGAAATTACTGGGCAAATGAGGCTTAACATCTTATGTCTCAAGCAGACGAGCGCAATTGTAGTGCTGCTCAGAATTTTTCAAGAATCCTGAGCGGCACTGCATTGTAATGGGCAGGGCGTATCAATTACCATTAGCTGAACGTCCAGCTCATTTCGTCCCTTATTGTATATCCATAAAAAAAACAACTAAAATCAAAATATGTTTGTTGTATGTAAGCTATTTGAAATCTGAAGCCATGTTTTTGAAAATGGCTACACTCACGTGGAGTCTGTGTAGGTACTAGTTTTGAACCAATGAAATGACTCTGGATGACTGATTAAAATTAGTCTCTTCGGAAGTGTTGAGGTTCATGCTGTCCAGGTATGATGGAAGACAAAGAGTATATAAAAGAGAAGGGAAGTTTTTTAACCTAGATTACGTTGAAGATAATGCTATAAAGGAGGGGGGGATGTATGTGCCAACGGGATTCTATGCAAAAAGGACTATACGAAAAAATTATTATTATTTCTTGGCATTAAAAACAGCGGGAATTTATTAAATTTGAAGCAGTTTTGTTTTAGTTGGACTGTGTTCAACCGCATTCGAAATCGAAACCAATTGAATATTTACATAGCATTGTCAGATACAAGATTACAATTCACTTTATTTAGTTAAGCTATTCGTGCTAACTTTAAGCTGTAAATCCCATAGTTTATTATGTTTTGCACGTGTAGAGGTTCAAATTAAAATTCAAATATTTTTATTCAAATACGATGTGATACCACTTATTGAAAGTCAAACACTACCACCCATTCCGAAACTAATGCCTCAGTGGGCTTTTTTTCATCAAAAAAAAAAAGTTTACAAAGTAATATTGTACAATTAAACTTATTATTTAATAGCCTGAGGGCGGTCGCTCCACTCCCATTCGATTTACACAGCCGTTTGGTTTTCGATTACAAATTATTGGCAAGGTATTCCATTCTTTTGATTAAAAATTATCACTTCGCTAAATCATCACTATACTCATTTACCCCCTTATTCCTAATGGTCCGCTAACTTTAAAGAGCCGCTTAGGAGTGTTTTTTCTCATTCTGACTTAGGTCAGTAGAAGAAGACAGAGTGAGAATTAGCAATGCTTTAAGTTAGCAGACTATTATGAATAAGGGGGTTAAGCTTTAAGTTTATGTTGAGACGTCTGAGGCGTAATAAGTCTAGAAGCCTTTGATAATTTATACATCTAGATAGAGTCTCTTGCTCGTGTTAGTGTGCTAGTTATTTTGAGCTAGTGCGCGTACATTGCACGAAATAGAGGTTAACAGTCAACCTCAATTTTTTTCGATGGAAAGAGTATGTCTATAACAATTTTAATAACCTGGTCTTAGATTATTTATACGCCCAGACTCAAGATAGACTGTAACAGCTATTAACACGTTGAAAAAATAGCAGCTAGCTGGTAACCTCTATTTTCAGCAACGCATGCACACTAAATTACCTACAGTGACGTGTCCCGAGTGTAAGAAATAGCTGTCATGCACACTAAGGTAATAAACCTGGCCTGTTGTAGTGCATTCTCTAAGAGCCTCTATCTAGACGTATAAATTATCTAAAAAGTTGTAAATATATTAATAACCCGTAAAGATGTAAAAAATTCAAATTCAAATTCAAAATCACTTTATTCATGTAGGTCACGGAAATGACACTTATGAATGTTTAAAAATAAAAATATTTTTTCATATTGAATTAACCTCTACTTCGTAAAGGGTTGAGCTAATGAGAAGAAGTAGCAAGAAACTCATTGCCACTCTTTTAAATCAAGTAATTTCATTTTTATTGTTTTACAAATTATTTCAATATATGCAAAGTGACACAACAAAAACTACTCAAATGTCAAAAACTGAAAGGCTTACACGAGTAAGGCAAAAAAGAAAAAAAAGTAAATTAATACTTATAAACACAAGAGTTATTGAGTACAGTAGATATGCATCAATCCACACATACCGTAAATAAATAGACATATTATACATATAGTACCTATTATAGTATATATAAGGGAAAGTACCTTAAATATCGTAGATAGGGTATTTTACTGAAAGAAGACTTTATGTTATTTTTAAAAGTTAGTAATTCTGCATTCATATATTTTCCAAGAATTACTTGCCTCAAATAATCAATGCTATCTATGGAATGATAATATCGATACTTTTCGAACGTCTTCGTCGGCAGTAAATAACTTTCTTGAAATTTGACTCAAACATTTGAAGTTGCTCCTTTCTTTTAAAATACTATGTTACTTAAGAAGAGTTATTAGTTTTTGGCCATTATTTCAATTGGCATCATAAAAGTAGGGGTTTTTTTATTTTTTACATTTAAGTCGGTTCGATGCGCAGACGAGGCAAGTAATATTTAGAAAATCTTTGAATGCAGAATTACTAAATTTTAAAAATAACAAAGTCTTATTTCAGTAAAATACCCTATCTACGATATTTAAGGTACTTTCCCTTCATGTCCCATAGCTTTGGGACACCCTGTTTATTGTATTACAAATGCGACGATTTATGTATTATTTCCGACTCCATATTCGTTTTTAAACTTTTGTAACTCAAATTATAATTGTAACTATAAATTAAAATCATGCGCGTCAACCTCAATTCAGTTTTGATATTTCAATTTTTTTTTGTTATTATTTTAGCAATTTTATCTAAATTTGCGTGTGCCAAGTATAATTTGCGTGCACTCAAACAACAGTTTCATTTACGAAAAAACTCACGCGTAATTTTAAAATGGGCAAACGGCTCTTTTTCAACCGCAACAGCGAGCGCCAAGATACTAGTTTTCCCGCATGAGTACTTCAAATAAATATAATATACTAGCTGACACAACAAACTTTGTAATGCCGTATTAAGTAACAAGAAGAAAATCAATAATTAAAATTTTTAGGGTGTAAAAGTAGATGACGAACGATTCTCAGACCTACCAAATATTAAATCGTACATAAAATGTATCGAACTACAATAATTATTATATTGCCAGCTTGCAACCCTATTTCTGTGGATGAAACAGAAAAATATAAAAATCACGATACAAAAATTGGTGTTCATTGAAGACAGATGAAAATTTGAAGTTGTATGTATTTTTTAATGCTGAATCATTTTTCAATTTGCACCCAACTGTTGCAGCCACACGCTATATAACAAAAAAAATATTGAATTGAATGGTTGTGTTCAGAAATTTAATTTGTGACAAATTGGTGACAAACCTTAAGATTTATCTACATAAAAATAATCTGATAGATAGTTAACAACTGTTGTTAATCTACCAAACATATTAAGCTAAAATTAACTTTGTTTTTTAGCTCCTGACAAAGTTAGAAAGATTCTAATTAGTTATTCATTTTAAACTATTCTTTCAATTTGATTTTTGAATGACGGGGGACACATCAAAGGAAAAACAAAATTATTGTTTTTATTTCATTCCATTTTAATATTTATTAACATTCCCTGGACTTCCACAAATAATTCAAGACCAAAATTAGCCAAATCGGTCCAACCGTTCTCGAGTTTTAGCGAGACTAACGAACAGCGATTTATTTTTATATATATATGTTATAAGTTAAGTCCGCTACCGAATAAGAATAAGGAAATCATTTATTTGTTATAACGAAACAAAATATAGAATATCATGTACCAATAATTATTAGAAGCGAGAGGATTTTCTCATCGTATGTTATTTATATGATCCGATTATTTTGCTGTTTCATTAATTGCGGCGATGTCGGCCTCGGATTAATATCATACGATAATTAATATCATAAATTCGTTTGTAATTATTAGCAAGAGTAAACGTACAATAACAATTATTAATAAGTTTATTTTTTTTATGGTAGAGGAGGACAAACGAACGTGCGGGTCATTTGATGTTAAGTTTTTTTTATGAAAATAAGGGACGAGTTGAGCAGGACGTTCAGCTGATGGTAATTGATACGCCCTGCCCATTACAATGCAGTGCCGCTCAGGATTCTTGAAAATTGATAATTGATAATTCTGAGCAGCACTACAACTGCGCTCGTCACCTTGAGACATAAGATGTTTAGTCTCATTTGGCCAGTAATTTCACTAGCTACGGCTTCCTTCAGGCCGAAACACAGTAATGCTTACACATTACTGCTTCACAGCAGAAATAGGCGCCGTTGTGGAGCCTATAATCTAGCCGGTATCCTGTGCAAAGGAGTCTCCCACTGGTAATGTTCACCGCCACCCACATTCTCTTGCAATACCAGAGGAATCTTAGGATCGTTGCCGGAGTTTTAGAAAAGTTAACGCGCTTTTTTTGAAGGTACCCATTGGTATCGTCCCAGAAACACTGCTCAAGGAAGCTCATTCCGCAGCTTTGTAGTTCGTGGATGAAAATTTCTTGTCAGCCGCACTGTGGAGGACCACCACATCCAGATGGTGGGTATAATATCCTAATTAATGGCGAGTCGTGCGAAGATGAATTCGGCGGCGGGAATCAGGTGAAACAACTCTTCGGATCACTCCCCCGTGTCTCTACGCAACGCCAAGTTATCCAGCCGTTCACAGAGCACTGGACTGTACTACACTTTTATTATTATTATAATTAACTAGTTGACCCGACAGACGTTGTTCTGTATATCAATACTAATAGTATAAGAGGAAAGATTTGATTGTTTGTTTGTTTGCATTGAATAGGCTCCGCAACTACTAAAACGATTTGAATAATTCTTTCACTGTTGGGAAGCTACATTATCCCTGAGTGTTAGAGGCTATTGAACATTTTCAAAAAAATTAGGGATCCCTACTAAAAGTCCAGTAATGTAACCCAAGGTGTAAAAATACGTACACGATCGACGCCGCGGGGTATCAGCTAGTAATAAATAAAATAATGTTTTTTACTAATTTGTCAATAATATTTCATATCATCAAGAATTATTTCGTAAAATATGCACCCTGTTGTTGTAATGAAATTGTTTCACAGCAGAACTGTCAAACAGTGCGTCAATAAATTCTCTCATAGAAAATATGTCCATACAAAACAAATATCGGACGACGGGGGATACATCAAAGGAAAAACAAAATTGTTGTTTTCATTTAACTCCGAACACTTTCATATTTATTCAACTTTTACACCTTCCCTGGACTTCCACAAATAATTCAAGACCAAAATTAGCCAAATCGGTCCAGCCGTTCTCGAGTTTTAGCGAGACTAACGAACAGCAATTCATTTTTATATATATAGAAAATCAATTTGCTATTTTTAAAGTGGGACTCTTCCTCATCGGAATTTTCCTCACTTCTGGGATTAATTAAATTAAAATTAATACCAAAATTGTCGTATGGTTCGTAAGTTTTGGTATATCGTGTTCTACTCTCAGGTTGTGGCTCCATATACTATTTGATTGACTTGAGATGTTGCAAAATTCGCATTAAAAGCCATTAATATTGTGTTTATACGTTGGTTCTTTTTTTTTTTTTTTTTTTTTTTTTTTTTAAGAAATGAAGGGTCGAGACGAGCAGGACGTTCAGCTGATGGTAATTGATACGCCCTGCGCATTACAATGCAGTGCCGCTCAGGATTCTTGAAAAACCCAAAAGTTCTTAAACGCACCATGGGACATATGATGTTAAGTCTCATTTGCCCAGTAATTTCACTAGCTACGGCGAAACACAATAATGTTTACACATGACTGCTTCACGGCAGAAATAGGCCCGTTATGGTACTCATAATCTAGCCGGCATCCTGTGCAAAGGAGCCGCCCACTGGTAATAGGTACTGGTATAAGAAAGTTATTTTAGATTTTCATTTTGACAAATGGAACTACAGAATGCGAGTTTGCCCAACCTCATAACCAAAGTCGTAGTAAATAAATATAGCGGTGAAGTGATTGTGAAACACAGTCTGTGTTACTTGGAACTTTTATGAAGCCATTAATTTATCTATCTTACGACAATTTACTGCTGTGCTTGTACAATATGAAACAGGTGCTTAATCTATTTAAACCCAACTTTTTAATGTGTTTTGGAAAGTCATTGTAAACCTCACGCACTCAGACTTTTTGAATTTACTGAGTCTGAAAAATACCTCTATATATTTTTGCACTGGATGTCAGACGATTTTTAAAGAGCGTTACAAAAATAGTGTAAAAAGAGTATACTGTTCTGATGTTAAGTGATCACCGGAGGAATCACAGGAGCATTGCCGGCCTTTTCAGACGAACTGACAAACGCTCAGCGGTGTCCAGGTAGGGGGTACTCTAAAACGGAACACTTAAAACCCCTAAGATTGGTCCAACCAACTGAATTGGAATTAGAAATACTAGGCATACATTTATAGACCAGTGCTGAAGCCTTTGAAAATGATAAAAAGTGAAAAAAAAAACAATTAGTACGATGAAGCCCATTGGAAACGGAAGAGAATATAACAAAAATGAAAGGAAAAATAAATTACGGGCGATCTGAGGTCGGGAAGTGGAAAAGGGG
>CATIXQ010000028.1:3409805-3481731 GCA_949711755.1 Leptidea juvernica
GAAAAAAGTCAAATCGCAAAGGTGTTTTTTCATTTTTTCACCTTTAAATTTATATGGAAACTTAAAAAACCAAAAATTTGGTTTTTCTTTTCCAAAACATTTTTTTTTCACGAACTTTGGTGAATATTTACCTTTTTATGTCCTAAATTCACTGTAATTTATTAGAATTGAATTTTGCATTGCGTTGTTAAAAACACTGCGTTGTAATGACAACGCAGTGTTTTTAACAACAGCAACGCAACCCATTGGTAGGGCGTATCAATTACCATCAGCTGAACGTACTGCTAGTCTCGTCCCTTATTTTCATAAAAAAAAGTGGTGGGGCTGTCTGTATGTTTTTAGTGAATATCAGAAGCAACCAATCCCTTAAAATTAAATTCAGAGTGAATTGACAAGATCCGATCTCTGGAATCAAAGTACTAGGCGAGCATAAACTGTTGGCAGGCTGTGTGTGAATTCTTGAACAAAGGCTCAGTACATCGAGTACAGGCGCGCTCGACTGCGGCGACTAACGAACAAATATTTGTGTGACGACATGATTGTGCTGGGCAATCGTACCGACAACATAAACAGAAGGTAATTCATTTATCTAGAGGAAGTATGTTCCGCATCCAAAATGAACATGGCATCGGTGAAAGCAGAAATTCAAAGCGGTGTCAATCTTATTTTATTCAGTTTATTTCTGTATTTGATCACATATTGAAGACTATTTATAATTCGCATTATTAATTCCTCGTAATGTAATTATAATTCTCCGTTAAGTTCCAATTAATGCTGAATCTGTATTCCAGTACGTCATCATAGTCCGTTGTCACTATTGGCATCGATTGTTCAAATAATAGTTTGAGACAAAAAGGTGTCCGCCACGAATTCACCACTGCTTTACTAAATCTACGGAGGGTGTGTCCCTCAAGGAACTAGGTAGATAACCGACAGATTTTTACCATGTTTTTTGTTTTTTAACAAAAAAATCAGAGTATTTTATTGCCTGTAAGAAAATGATTTATCAGTTTTATATGGGTAATTTGTTAATGTCAATGATCTATCACATCTTACTTCACAATTTTTTCACATAAAAAAGTTCGAGATCATTCTATAATTTCTAAAACATTTTCATTTTATTAGAGTACAGGCTTGCTAACATTTGAAAACTTTCCAAGTAATTCTAGATACCTCTAGATCATTCTAGAATTCTTTAGAACAATCCGAATCATTTTAGATTAATGATAATCGAACATTTTTTGAAATCACATGTTTCAGGCCCCGCATCGTCTACTCGCATAATCAATCACGATGGGATAGGAGCCTTGTACCTATTGCAACATACAAACACTATGCGTTTGCGACGTGTAGTTTGAGATGCAAAGTGTAATATAGGGACACACACCTCTATTTATACATATAGATTTGTGTAAATTACGAAAAATGAAATTAATTTTGTTTGTGAGTATGCTGTCGGTACATGCATTTTGGCAAAGTAGCTAGGTGGCGTTTTGAAAGGCAGTTAGTTAGCCAGCCTTTGTGATCGTCCGTAAATGGAATTGGCTTGCCGAAATATGTACACAAACTAAAAACCAATATCTAATCTTTTGAGGAGTAAAATAAATTAAAATTAAAGTTTATGACTTTTATGAGTGGTAATAATTTTTAATGACACGAGTTTGCAATACACGACGTATTCCAATACAGTTGTGGTAAAAAGTAAAAAAAACAAACAATGTATTTAATATATTTATTCTAACAAACTTCCAGAAAATGCCGAAATAAAGTATAGTTTATATGTTTAATCGTTTAGTATGAAACAGGCAAAGCCACAAAAAATACAGCCAGATCTAGAAATAGATTTAGTGCCAATAATAAGTACAGACTTATCACTAATTTCTTACAACAGCTCTCTTAAAACTACAAATCAGAAATTTCCTTTATATTCTGACTTCAATTAAGTATTGATGCTACACCACAAGGTCAAAATATATGAAAAATATTTATTCTAATATTTATTTTAATATTTCATACTGTTTTTTTATGAATTTGTCAATAATATTTCATAAAATCAAGAATTATTTCGTAAAATATGCTCGTTGTTATTATAATGAAATTGTTTAACAAAAGAACTATCAAACCAAAAGTCAATAAATTATTCTCTCATAGAAAATATGCCCAAACAAAAAAAAACAATGGAAATAAAAATAATTACGGGTCACAAATCGAAATAAAAACTATCCTTTTTCTCAAGTTGGACTAAACTGCACTCCATGAAGTAATCACCATTAAAATCCATTCATTAGTTTAGGAGTTCACTGGAAACAAACATCAGGACGATGGATTTATATATATAAAGATTATTACTCTTACGCTCAATTGTAGGGTACAATCAATAGCATGCAACCAGTGGGAGGCTCCTTTGCACAGGATGCCGGCTAGATTATGTGTACCACTACGGCGCCTATTTCTGCCGTGAAGCAGTCATGTGTATTAGCATTACCGTGTTTCGGTCTGAAAGGCGCCGTAGTTAGTCAAATTACTGGGCAAATGAGACTTAACATCTAATGTCTCAAGGTGACGAGCGCAGTTGTTGTGTCGCTCAGAATTTTTGGGGTTTTTCAAGAATCCAGAGCGGCACTGCATTGTAATGGGCAGGGCGTATCAATTACCATCAACTAAACGTCCTGCTCGTCTCGCCTCTTATTTTCATTAAAAAAAAAAAAAACAAAGTAAATACAAGCTGTTGCCAGCGACGTCGTCTGCGTGGTTATCCACGTGTTTCTTATGAATTGTATCTATTTACAAACATTTTTTTTTGATAGACAAATATACAAATATTACAAATATTTATTTATTACAACAATATACAAAATATACAATCAGTGTTGGGGTCTCCTTTTAAGCAAAGAGTTGCCTGTAGTAGGAGGCCCCGCTCTTCCATAGCAAAAACATAAGAATATGATGTAATTATAAACAATTTGACCTTAACATAAATATAATTAATTAACTAAAGGAAAGTAGAGACTAGCGGACTACTAACAATAATAACATATTTAAAATTGATTTATTTGTAATCTAAACTTAATGTGCTGTGTGTGTGTGTGTGAACGTGTGTGTGATTGTATGTATTGGTGAGTGTGTGTGTGGGTGTGTGAATAGATATAGACAGATATAACTATTTTCTTGGCTTTCTTTTTCCTGTAAAAAATCGTCAATGTACCGTTTTTAATTTGTTACGATCTTTTTACATTAGTGTAGGTTCGAGTGTGAAATGAAACAAAAACTTTAGCGCCTGAATAATATTCACAGCAAAGTCTCCATTACACCGAGTAACTATATTTTTATCGGATGAATTGTTTTATTTGTTTTTTTCGTTTATTTCATCAGTTCCTTATTCACTGAATGACCATGCTGATTTAAAAATGAAACAAAAACAGATCGCGTGCGAAATGTACTCCAACGCGAAGAAGAAAGATATTAGAGAATCTTAGATAATTTATACGTCTGGATAGACTGTGACAGATATGTTCACCTGTATTAAGCTCTACTTACAGTAACGCACACACACACACACACACACACACACACAAAGTGACTGCCGTTTCGCGAGTGTAGGACGTAGCTTGTCATGCACACTAAAGTAATAAGCTTGGCCTGTTGTCATGCTTTGCCTTATAGCAAGAGGCTCTATCTAATTATTCTAGATGTACAAATTATCGAAGCAGACAGTGAAATTTTTAAAAACTTTTATTTTTGAATATATTTTTTGTAATTTTCATGGCGGAAGTTCTGGTGTCTTCCACCTTTGTTTTTCTTATTTGTTCCGATTGTGCATACACACACTGTCAAAATCTCGGCTGTGGATTAAATATAGCGGTTTATGAGACAGTCCGCTGACAAACAGACAGACGGTCGGACGCTTCGGGTGTGGAACCCGAAAAGTCGCGATGCACGATTTTCACACAAATTCTATAACAAATTCTATACACACAAAGTCCACTTTTTAGTAATAAAACTGAATAAAATTTTACCATTCCCGATGTAAACTAACTATATTATAATATTTAAAAAAAAAGTATTTTAAAATTAGTTAATCTGTAAAGACAGTAGTACTTTTTTTATGGAATAGGAGGACAAACGTGCGTACGGGTCACCTGGTGTTAAGTGATCACCGCCCATTCTCTTGCAACACCAGAGGAATCACAAGAGCGTTGCCGGCCTTTAAGGAAGGTGTACGCGCTTTTTTTGAAGATACCCACGTCGTATCGTCCCGGAAACACCGCACAAGGAAGCTCATTCCACAACTTTGTAGCACTATCACAGATTACTATTCGTACATACAATCAAATAAAAGAACCACGCTTTATAATATTAACACACACAGAAAACAATACGAAATAATATATCCTACAACCTAATCCATATCAATAAACGTCTAATAAAGAGAAAACTGCAAAAACAGAAATATTACTAACGCTATAGCCCTTTATAAAACAACAGCCATCACCGTCTTGTCAGCGAAAAAAACAATTTTAATCTCCATAATGCCGGAGAGTTCCTTTACACGATGCGTGTAACTATAATATATCGTACACGACAAATTTGGAACGGGTAAAACGCTTTCTCTTGCAATACACGAAGGTGTACGCGCTTTTTTTGAAGGTACCCATGTCGTATCGTCCCGGAAACACCGCACAAGGAAGTTCATTCCACAGCTTTGTAGTACGTGGAAGAAAGCTCCTTGATATATATTTAAGATATTTTTTTTATTAATAATCTAAGGTATTTAAATATATTTAGTAAATTAAAATAAAAATAGTTTTAGTAAATGCTCATAGCGACGCGTCTGCCGCTTTTTTACAGTTATAGAATTATATTATTATCTTTTCTTCGTTTAAATATTGCATAAAAAATGTTTTAGTTTAACCAAACAAATGTTATGAGCTATATATGACTCAGTCTCGTTTTAAAATTCGGCCTGTCAACATCTCTTGAAGATGCCTCTTTTAAAGGCACTTTACACTCAAGAAAAACTATTAACGTTTCGATAATTATGGTTTTCCGCAAAATAACGGCTAATTCAATCAATTTTCTTAAAACAAACGTAAACATTACAATCTAGGTAACAAATTAGGCAAAGTAAATATATTATTCGTTCTTTTATCGTGATATGGCTTTGTTTTATTAATCCTCGACATAATTTGAAAATGGCGCCTGCTACCATTTTGGCGCTTCTCAGTACAGAGTACCTAATACCTAATAAGTAATATGTAATTACGGGTAGTTAGTTTCTATTTTCTCCATCAACACAGTGAAAAGTTACTCCTAGCTACAATTACTTCTCCCTGTCATGTAATTCTGTAGTGACAAAGGTGAGCTAAAGACACAAAGT
Organism: Leptidea juvernica; assembly: GCA_949711755.1. Taxonomy (NCBI): domain Eukaryota; kingdom Metazoa; phylum Arthropoda; class Insecta; order Lepidoptera; family Pieridae; genus Leptidea; species Leptidea juvernica. The sequence continues at coordinate 3,415,183 of CATIXQ010000028.1, forward strand.
TTTAAACTTGGAATAACTTTACTTCGGGTTTATTGATAACACAGAGTGTGTTAATCTTGCAAGAAGTTTAACTAACAAACTTTACTGACTTCGACTTCACATTACAATTGAATGACGGACCGCAATTAGATTTGCTTTTGGTCACGCACTTAATAATCTGACGGGCACTATTTCGTTTGAGATCTCGTTTGCAATATATTAAGGATAATGAATAATAAATTGCCTTTAATAATAGCAGAAATGCTAGAGAATTCCATTGTGATATTTATTACAATGTCTATCTATTTAGATAGAAATCTTAAATACTTTTAGCCTTACGAACCACCTTTAATACAAATAAATTTTGTTAAAGTAAACCTATTCACATCACCCGCTCCCTGAGTAAAAGATAGATAAATTGAATCTACTCACAGTAATATTGACGGATAGGGAGAGTTGATATAGTGAAAACGACTCAAGCATCACTTAACATACATTAAGTTTAAGTCTTACTAAATCAGAACATTGGTTGGAATCACGACCACCTAGTTTTGGCGAGTGACAAAACGTAAGCTGCCAAAATGCCTCTACTTATTTCACATGAGGTGTTTCCATGACGCTTGTCCGATTTCTTGATAAAATATTGGTCGGCGAAACTAATTAAAATAATTTGTTATATCTCAAAATTACGTCTCACTAATTACAGCTTTTTGCACTGCTTTTGTAGAAGAGAGAGACCCACCTTAGTACAGTTCTAACTGTCAATGAGTGTGACTCAAAATCTTTCTATTTTCTCGGCCTAACCTCTCCATTATGTTATTACCCTCCTTTTTAATATTGTGCAACGAGTGTAGAACGCATGTACCAGATCCTGTTCATACCATGGCAGGCATATTGGACACCGTTTCTTAGATAGAACCTTTGGAAACCTGTTCGGGGTCATAAGTCATCAAACATCGTCTTATCGCACAAAGTTAGGTTGGCAGCAAGCACACCTCAATGTACCCGGAAATGCTCGTTGCAACTAGAAACAGAGCGGCATTTCTCTACCTTCTTATGCACCTTTATGTACTGCTAACGAAGGTATGGTGAAAGAATTGAATAACATGTTCCTTTATTTCGATATCAATCATTTATTATACAAAGGCGTGCGCTACTTATGGCATTCGTGTGTGGCGTCATTTGTTGGTTCTACAGAAAGATCAGCGCTGGTTTCGATAGTAATCAGCATTATGCGGAAGTTTGACTTATGACAAACACTTTAACGTATAATTTGTTCTGTATGTAAATATTGTGTTTGTTGCAAATAAATATATTTCCATTTCTACATACGTCATGGAGTTATTGCTTTTTCTGGCATAGTAATAAATCCAGCCATAAAAATACTATACGACTTTTTAAGTAATCGTGTCGTATCATATAAATGGCACATCATTCTTCATTCACGTCTGTCTTGCGGGGCTTGATATACGCTCCTCATATTACGTTCCCGACAAACGGAAAACGAATGCTCTCTTACTTACATACTTTGTAGGAGAATGTTGCTACTTTATAATACGTAGTGTTATATTTGAGGAAATTCACGACTAAAATTTGTCGCGTTAGAAACATCGCGTGTAACTAAAAGGCAAATAAGGGATGCAAAGAACGGAGGATGGGCAGTAGCATATTTCCCAGCGACTATCAGCATCAACTGTGATCGCCAACCCGCCTGCTAAGAACGGCGATTATGGCGAAACCCCCCTTTTAGCCTTTGTCCAACAGTGGACGTCTTCGGGCTGATATCATAACTTTTAGATTTAATTCAGGCTTTTGATAAGTCGAATCACGAATCTATGAATCTACGCAGTGTTTCGCTGGGAAATTTTGTCGCTGCTTGTTGTAGAGATTTCTTCGCTTAGAGCAGGTCATGTCTTTTAGTCACTAGATCACATGTTACGAGGGTAAGTCTTCAGCTCTTATAAAGTCTGGAACGTTGATTTCCAGCCAAGCTTGGATGTCTTGCCTTGTGAACAAGTGCGATCTTTCAGTCTCTTGATAAACTTTGGCTGTAGTCTTTACAATTTTTTCAGAAACATGAAGCTATATGATGACATAGCTAAAATTATATTATTTGTTAGAATACTGTACGTATAAGGGACCTATCGCTGAGTGTTTTTAAAAAGGCATAAAAAGGCATTTATTTTCTCAAAATTGATTCCTTCAGAATTCTTTTTGATGTAATTTCTAATAACTACTAGATGCTACTACCGCTTCGGAAACAAATGGCGCTCTGAGAGAGAAGAAGCGGCGCAAGAAACTCTCCCAGCATTCTTTCTGCGCTCTTTTCAATGAAAATATACGATATTGTACAGTCATTTCTATCGCTATAAAATAATCACAATCTAGTCTCAGGCTGTCCGATCATTTAGATATTCAGCAGTGGAGTAATAGGATTTACGGACGAGCCATTTTTTTATAAAATATTTAAATTTATTTATAGATGCCTGAACAGTGGCTAGGACTTTATTATAGAAGTGTATACATTTACCCTTAAAGCTATATTATATCTTATGAAGCCTTCTAGAATTAGTTACAAGCAATCCCTTATTTCTAGTGTTATTTCTAGTACAGTTTGTGAAGCCTAAAAATGATTGTTTCAGGGTTGGAGCAAACTTTTGTTTCATCTTTACAGAACCAAGAATGGCATTGCTTCGGAAAGCTTCTCTTTCTTTAGTAATAATAACTCTGGGCGTAAGTAAATTGCAATCGTAAGTAAGGTTCAAGTCTCTTATGCGGCAACAAGCAATAAAAATTCTCCTATGAATCTCCGCTTCACACAGCTTTTACGACAGTTTTATGAAGATGACTTATCATTGTTATTATTGTGTACCGTAAACCTCTAGTTCATGGGTTCACCTATAATCTGATTTGATTTTATATGGCTATAGCGTAAATAATACAGATATGGGAAGCTACTTGAATTACAAATCAGTATTTTTGAAGTGCAAACTTCTTTAGGCAAGTTGAGCATTTTATTTTGTTGGTATTGAATGAGACTGAACTGTCGCGCTTGTGTTTGTAACACTCGTTTAAGTATACACGGCTTGTGTCGATTGATGGTGCACGTTCGTGTAAGAAGAAGTTCATTTATTTTTGGTATATTGTGATGATTCCTTATTTTTTAGAGTTTTATTTTCTTACATGTCAACATTTACGTATTTAATTATAAATATAATTTATAAGCACGTGTTAATATTTCATTGCTTAAGTAAAAGTGTTTTGTTAATATTGTTAGTAATTTTTTTCGATATAAGGTCCGCCTTTAGTGTTAAAAGCCTCCTCCAGTAAGTTCCACTCGTTCCTATCTCTTGCAATTCTTCTTGCTGTTTCTACTATGGCATCGCTCCATCTCTTATTAGGCCTGCCTCGATTTCGTTTCCTATTTATAGGATTCCAGTTTATTACTACTTTGGACCATCTTTCATCTTTTGTTATTTGTATATGTCCAGCCCATTTCCATTTTAAACCTAGAACAGATAAGGCTAAATCTGTTGCTTTGGTTTTCTTCATCTGAGACGAGTTATAATATGGGGTTAATGATAGGAGACAAAATTTAGTAACATTACAATAAGAAAGAAAACCAAATGTAATTCTTTACTTGTGTACTAATTACTATATCGCAACTTTTAGGGGTAACATTGTAAGCATGCCTTATGCTTCCCCGGGGCATACAAAGAATATGGAATACAGATGATGTGACCCAGCCTAACAGGCTAATGCCAAGCGTGGCTGACTGCTTACGACTTGTGAACATAAATCGGTTACATTAGCAATAGATTCGGTGTCCTTTTCTATCTTGCTGTATCTCCGCTAAAGATGTTCTTCTCTCTCAGACGCTGTTTTGTCTACAGGCTGATATATTGTATATCTATGATAATTATAAATACCTCGCAGTATTCAATATTAAAATGAGTGCGAATTTTTCTGAAATGTCTGTCATAAAGATATTGTTGATATTCAAATGAGCTTTCAATTCTAAATACGATCTTCAATTTCTTGCAAATAAACCCACTGCATTTGAATAATCAAAATTATGATAAAACTTTTCTATGCGAATTTAATGCTTTTTCTTTTGTTCGGAAAAAGCGAGAAGTGGAATTGTCATTAAGTCCCAACCGTTGATATTACTTCTTTGGATATTTTGAAATACAAGCTGTGCACGGTGGGTTTACTCACGGAAAATAAAAAAGTATTCAATATATTGAAACAAAACAAAACAAATCTTATAATTATATTAACTATTGACATTAAATTAAGACTATAATTACGAGGAAATGTACTAAGAATACTGGCAGCATTTCCACGATGGATAGCTAGGCTGATCCGAATAGCTGCCAGTGCTTGGGTTGCTAGTAGCCCTATTGAGATGCGTAGATAGTACTTTGTACATTCTCCGCGGTCCTGGGCTTTACGACCCAAGTGTCACCAAACCAAACGGTACAGATATATAAGACACTGAGACCGACACATATGCGACGGTTGCTGTCTGCAGTCGAAGCAGCAGCCCCGGCACCAACTGAAGCAGCATGGACAGTAACCCTATTGAAAGAAAGAAAGAACACAGGATACACTCAATATAAAAAGATAAAAGTACAAAACAAACCAAAAAACAACGTATTTAAATAGTAATAGATTTAATATTGGAGAGTTCCTGTGCAGTGCAGGAAATGGGTCACCGACTCAGGATTATCTGTGACACGGCCGTGGATATGATACAGCACTGATTTTCAGCGGTGCCCGTTTAACTTTGGAGATACAGTGCGCTCGATATATAGTAAATAATTTCTAATAATGCATAAAATTCAATACAAAATAGTCGATAATAAAATATTTAGATGTTTTAAAATAAACTAATACTACTATTAAAAGAAACCTATATCAACAAACATATATCTATAATACTGGAAAAAAAATATAGGTGATATTTTCACCACCAATGCTCCCAAAGCTGATCTTGTTTTTGTCGTTCTAAGAATCGTGACTTACATTTCCGGCGAAAATTTTCGACGGTTCGTAATTCACGAAGAGGAGGTGGAAGATTATTCCAGCATTTGGTTGCATTGTAGCGAAAACTTCCTCTAAATGCAGCACTATGGTGTTTTAAGACAGCCAGTCCATATTGCGAGGCTCTTGTTAAATAAGTGGCGTTGAGATCCCCTAGCCAAGACATTTTACTGTAGAGGTAGTATGGTGTTTTGGATTTTATTACACCGAAAAGCATAACTGCAAAATGAACTTTTCTGCGGCAACTCATTTTAAGAACTCCGGCATCATCGACTATTGAGATGCGTACTTTGTACATTCTCCGCGCCTTTGGGCCTTACGGGCCAAGTGTTTCGAAAAAAAAACGGTACAAATATAGAAGACACTGAGACCGATATATTTCACCCTCAAAGGCGGTGGATATAAAAAGAAAAGTCATTTCCTTGACCTGCATGAATAAAGTGATTTTGATTTGATTACCCTAAAACAGGGGTGCTCAAGCTTGAACTGCTGGCGATCTACCTCAAAATTGTTAGACTACGATCGATCGGCTCTGAGAGGCTTCGAGTATGTGTGATGAAGGATTGTCGTCTAGGTAGAGTGTCACGATGACATAGATATTAGTTTTGCGCAAAATATGCATTTTTTTTAGTCAAGGTAAGTGTAGGTCTGCTCTTAAATGTCAATGAAAAAACTCATAAATTTTATTCAAAATTGAGAGTTTATTGGTTCTTACAACACAAACGCGAAAGTTCTAAGCTTGACTAAAGAGTGACTTTGGATGTTGAAGCGTGATACTGCATGCCCTGAGCATACTTTTCATAAGATGGTACGTAATTACCGATTTTAGTTTAATATGCCGGATTTTTTTCTCGAGATCGACTCAAAAAGCACTCGCGATCGACCTGTCGATCCCGATCGACCGTTTGAGCACCCCTGCCCTAAAGGATTGAGCTTTTGATTACTGTTAGTCAAAATATAATATTAATATATAATATTAATTACAAGTTTAAGCAGAATTGTCAAATTGTAAGTAGAGGGATTTGGTGAGTATTGCATGATATGTAGATTAGGATTCTTTTATTGTTGTTTGCTTGAGTTCTCGTAACAGGTTTCGCCATGCTCGCTTAAATATCACTGCTTGTGGCGGCGACATGGGACGGGTCGTCCCCTTCCCTAAAATATGGTTGAGGGAGGCGATGGCTGGCTCATGCGTCATGCTCGTGAACGGGCTTGTGGTGGCAGGATGATCCTGTTGCCGGTGACTCGGTTTCAGATTCTTAAAAGTTATATATATATATATATGTATATATATATATATATATATATATAATTATTTATAATTGCTTATAAAATGCTCACACAATACCTTTATTTATTACTGGTGTGTGTGGATGATGCAGCTTGATTTTTTGACATTTATAAGTGTCATTTCCGTGACCTACATGAATAAAGTGATTTTGATTTGATTATTTGCGACGGTTGCTGTCTGCAGTAGAAGCAGCAGCCCCGGCACCAACTGAAGGAGCTTGGTAAAGAAGGAGTCAGAGTGTCGACTAGGGTCCCAAGACATTAGGTTCATTCCATCAGGACGCTTGCCATTGGGCTCTATTCTATGTCAATTAAAAAAAAATACGCCTAATACTTAAGAGTAAGATAAATTTGCGGTCGAATCATAATTTTCCTAAAATCTGGGTTGTGGGTAATGCAATTAAGTTTAGCGCTAAGTTATGCTATTGTTAGTTTCATAGGAACATATTACGAAAATCTGGCACAGACTTGTCCTAACTTAATTCCATGTAAGTTTCACCTGAAACTTATCGCTTATATGACCGTCTCAAATTTTATTTAGAAAGTTTTGCTCTAACAAAATTGCTGTTATAAGCGTAATGAGATTTTGTTTATAAGAGGATTTTGACCAGAAATTGGCTGTATTGTATTTTGTACGGTAATTGATACGCCCTGCCCATAACAATGCAGTGCCGCTCAAGATTATTGAAAAACCCACAAATTCTGAGCGGCACTACTACTCCGCTCGTCACCCTTACTACGACGCCCTTCAGACCGAAACACAGTAATGCTTACACATTACTGGTTCATGGCTAAAATAGGCGCCGTTGTGGTACCTATAATCTAGCCGGCATCCGGTACAAAGGTGCCTCCCACTGGTATACCTACCAAATAGAAATAATTATAAATCTTCTGTAATCTACAGATGTACTTACTCTTAGATTACTAAAGTAAAATGATAGTTTTTCATTTGTGCGCGTCACAGAAAAACGACTGGATAGATTTCGATTAACTCTTCTATGTTTTATTTGTAAGACATTTTGCCCTTATCTAAAATACTATTTCGATATCTTCATTAATTAAAAAGTTATTAAAATTTTAAGAAACAACCATTTTTATAAGCACTAGGTACCTGCACATTCGCGGGTATCAGCTAGTTGTATATTTTCGTATCATTTTTCATTGGAACAGGAGAACAAAGTAGTGTCACCTGAGAGTAGGGTTGCCAACTATACTGTTTTCAACAGTATTATACTGTTTTTCACTAAATTATACTTTTTACTGTTGAACAAAAACAAAGTATACAAAATACTGTTTTCAGCATGCAAACACATTATGTGTTATACTTGCTCGCTCACACTTTGTTTTATTTAGTCAGAGGGCGCTCACTGCTGCACAGCTGCAGCGTAGCCACAAACAAATCACACCGAGTTTCTGAACGAATCTGTCAATGTCAAATATTCAAGACTGTCAGTGACAGACATGCGAGTGTATGCGTTCTCGTTCTCATTCTCAGGACACATAACCTTTTTTTTTCGTGGACCGTGAATTACCTCATTTATTTTAATTTAAGTTATAATTGTGTGTTTTTTTTTATGGAATAGGAGGACAAACGAGCGTACGGGTCACCTGTTGTTAAGTGATCACCGCCGCCCACAATCTCTTGCAACACCAGAGGAATCACAGGAGCGTTGCCGGCCTTTAAGGAAGGTGTACGCGCTTTTTTTGACGGTACCCATGTCGTATCGTCCCTGAAACACCGCACAAGGAAGCTCATTCCACAGCTTTGTAGTACGTGGAAGAAAGCTCCTTGTAAAACCGCACTGTGGAGGACCGCCACACATCCAGATGGTGAGGATCATATCCTAACTTGTGGCGTGTCGTGCGAAGGTGGAATTCAGCGGCAGGAATCAGGTTAAACAGCTCTTCGGAACACTCCCCGTGCTAAATGCGGTAGAAGACACACAATGAAGCGACGTCTCTACGCAACGCCAAGTGTGGATCACTTGCGTTGCGTAGATCACTAAGCTGTTCACAGAGCACTGGGTCCCCGACAATTCGAGCTGCTCTGCGTTGCACGCGGTCAAATGGATCGAGCTGATACTGGGGTGCGCCAGACCAGAGATGACAGCAATACTCCATGTGTGGCCGGACCTGCGCTTTATAGAGCGCTAGTATGTGGGCCGGCTTGAAGTATTGCCGTGCTCTATTAATGACGCCCATTTTCTTTGAAGCCAATTTGGCTTTGCCTTCCAGATGACCACGAAATTGGCAATCGCTCGAGATTTCGAGACCCAGTATTCCGATACTAGGCGAGGCTTTGAGGGAAGTGTTGTCGAAGAGCGGTGACACGACAAATGGGGTTTTTTTAGTGGTAAACGCGCAAACTTGAGTCTTCTGGGGGTTAAATTTGACAAGGTTCAATTTTCCCCATTCCGCGACCTTCTCAAGAGAGGACTCGATAGAAGACAAAAGTTTCTTCCGGCACTGGTCGACGATTTCCCGAGAGAGACCTGCATGGCCCGTGTATACGGCATCACCAGTGCTGTCCTCCGCATAGCAATGAATGTTGGAGGTGTCCAACATATCATTGATATGCAGAAGAAACAGCGTGGGAGACAGCACACAGCCTTGGGGCACTCCAGCATTCACGGGCTTCGAGTTCGAGCAATATCCGTCGACAACGACCTGTTTGCTGCGCCCAGTGAGGAAGCTGGAGGTCCACTTGCACAAGCTCTCGGGAAGCCCAAATGATGGAAGTTTGGAGAGGAGCGCCTTGTGCCATACACGATCAAAGGCCTTCGCTATATCCAGGCTAACTGCCAGGCCTTCCCCCTTGCTTTCAATAGCCGCAGCCCATCTATGTGTTAGGTATACCAGAAGATTGCCTGCAAAACGGCCATGGCGAAACCCGTATTGTCGGTCGTTGATCAACTGGTGACCCTCTAGGTATATCAAGAGCTGACTGCTAATTATGCTCTCCATGATTTTGGAGAGCAGGGAGGTAATAGCAATAGGCCTGTAGTTTGCCGGAACCGAACTGTCTCCTTTTTTTTGGATCGGATGGACAAGGGCTGACTTCCATGAGTCAGGGACTACGCCTTTGGAATAAGAGTGCCGGAATAAACGCGTTAGCACCGGCGTCAACTCAGGGGCACACGTTCTAAGCACGATTGGAGAAATGCCATCCGCCCCGCTCGACTTCTTGACGTCCAACGAAAACAGAGCTCGCCTAACAGTTTTCTGTCTGAACTGTACTTCAGGCATAGAGCTCCGACACCGCGGGATGGTCGGCGGTGTTTTTCCGCTGTCGTCAAGAGTCGAGTTGGAGGCGAAAAAAGTGCACAAGAGATCAGCTTTCTCTTTTGCCGTATGGGCCAGGGTGTCATTCCTCATGTGCAACGGCGGCATGGACGGCTGGCTGAAGTTACCAAGAGCAGCTTTCGACAACGACCAGAACTTGAGTGTTCCGGTCGGGTAACTGGAAAGCTGCTCGCCGATTTTGACGGCGTGTTTTGATTTTGCACAGGCGATTTGCCGCTTAAAAAATCTGGAGGCACGGTTGTATTTCCTCTTAAGAACTATGCAGTTCGGATCCTTTGTGCCCAGCGCCACAACCCGCTTGCTGCTGCTTTAACTGACGCATCGAACCAGGGCTGTGATCTGCCACCGATGGGTACTACAGAGTTTGGTATAAAAATATCCATACCCTGTAGTATCACATCGGCTACTGCAACGGCGCGTGCACTAGGATCATCCGAAGGGAAACAAACCCTGCCCCAAGGGTAGGATGCAAAAAAGGAACGCATCGTATCGTCGCTGGTGGTCTGCGATGTTGGCGTCGGATAGGCACTACACTCCTGACCAGGCAATGGTCGGACGTTCCGAGAGGGGCGTCGACAAAGACCTGGTAACCATCGAGATGTTTAGGTGAGGCGTATGAAGTTTTTAAACAAGATTAAATTAGTAAGTTGTGCGAGAAGTTATAAAAATATGTCATTAAAACAATAAATAAATAAAATACGGTTCATTTTTCTAAAATACTGTTTAATATTCTTCACAGACCTGAATATACTTTATTTCTTGTAAAAAATGTTGGCAACCCTACCTGAGAGCATGGCGTGATCACATTTGTAGAATCACAAGAGCGATGCCAACCTTGTAGTCGGTCGTATAGAGCGTCGAATAACGTACACATAGGTATACACTGTGAAAAAAAAAACTTGAGAGGACTCAAGGGACACCCGGATGGAACGAAGTTCCTTTCGATTAATAAGTGAAGGAATTGTAATATACAATTAATATTATACATATTACTAGCTGCCCCGTCAGACGTTGTTCTGTAGATAATAAAAACAATACTGTTTTATAGGAATTTGCCAGTAATATTTCAAAACATCAAGAATTTTTCCGTAAAAAATGCTCCCTGTTCTTATAATGAAATTTTTTCACAGCGGAACCGTCAAACCGTGCGTCACTAAATTCTCTCATAGAAAATATGTCCATACGAAACAATTATTGAAAATAAAAATAACTATGGCTCCCAGATCGACATAAAAACTATCCTATCTCTCAAGTTGGACCAAACTGCACTCCATGAAGTAATCCCCATTAAAATGCGCTCATTAGTTTAGAAGTCCATCGCGGACAAACAACGTGTCACGTTATTTATATATATTAAGATAGGGCACATATATTATATACAATCATTAATAATAATTATTATAATAAAACTTAAAATAAAAGTTAGTTTATTGCAATTAAATACTATCATAATATTATAATACATATATTGTTATATATGTTTATATTTAGTTAATATTTACTAAATATAAATATATACTATTATTTATAAGTTAAATGATTATAATAATATTAATGATGAAAGCTTTATTATTAATAAATTATATTAATATACCAATTTATTTAATTATTTATATCCCATAATTTATAATATATTCAATAACGGCTTACAACAATAGCAAAAAGTTTCGTTACAACTTTTGGTCTTATTTTTTTCCGTATAGCCTTTCGCAACGCGCGATAAACAACTTCGTTCCAAAGACCGTGTGGTGTCGTGGGACACCGGATAGGAACGAAGTTCCTTAGTATAAATATCTTAATTTTTCTGATTTACTAAAAAAAATGGGCAGTTTTCACTAAATTCCACTGTCTAAAATAAAAAAGAAGTGTGTGTATACTTATGTATGCACGCAAGAAGTAATACTTCTTTGGCGTACAAAATAAATCCTTAAAATTATTTATTCGTCGTGCTATTCTACGTTTGTAGTAAGAACTATATTGTAAAAATCGTTAAATAAACTATTGAATATTAATGAACACGACTGTATTGGCTTGAACCCTTTGCCTGTCCTAATAATGGATGAAGAAACGAGAAAAATTAATTAATGTCACAAACGTCAGAAAATTTATGAAAACTTTTATTTTTAGATGTCGTTGTGCGCGCGCAAGGTTTAATAGTCAAAAAAGTTTATCTTCAATAACATCAAACAGATACTGTAAACGTCATTATGTTTTGCTTTTATGTCAATGTAATTTTACAGTTATAAACCTATTTAAACATGATTTAAATATTCGTTTATTGTATTTTGGTTTGATTTGGCCTTGTTACCTGCTTGCTAATGCTCTAAATAAATAAAATAAACAATCAATGTAATTTGTCAGAAATGTGTCAAATTTCTATAATTATTACTTGTCAATTATTGATATATAAAAAAGTGTCGTTACAACTTTTGGTCTTAATTTTTTCCGTCTAGCCCTTCGCAACGTGCGATAAGGAACTTCGTTCCAAACACCCTGTATGGTAATTGACTCGAATATGAAGTAGAATGCGGAGACACCACTAAAAATAATATAACAAAATCAAAACCCCTTAGATTAAAGGGTACAGTAAAATGAACATTACATATTAAGTGGTTTCAAAAATCTTGAGAACCCGAACGAACATAGCTACGACGCTTGACACTTTCGCTCGGTTTGGAGTTGCCGTCTCCCAATGCTTTCTAGCATTTCCACATGCGACAGTACACTACAGGCAGCGCCTACGCAAAATTTTTCGGGCGTAGTTCGAGAGTATCTCCAAGAAGAGTACGGCACTCGAGGGAACCGGCGAGGTGGTGTCGCTTGGCCACCGCGGTCTCCCGACCTCAAACCGATCGACTTTTAACCTTTGGAGACAAGTGAGAGAATAAGTGTTCCGAAAAAATTATGACACTGAGGAGGAAAATAGAGCCCGGATCGTTACAGTATTCGATACGAGACTGACATAACGGTGTTACAACAATGTCGTGAAACGTTGCCCTAAATGTATCGAAGTCAGTGACGGTCACGTCGAGCAGAACCTGCGGTAGAAGGACGCTGAGCAAGAGCAAGAATTAAGTATTTAAAAATACAAAATTTTCATTGTTTGCGCGCCCTTCACAGGTAGCATGAATGAAATGGGTGTGTGGGCTGGGAAAAATGAAAAATGCCACAGACTGAGGTGTCCAAACTTTTATAATTGGGTACGTTATTACTCTTTTTTTTGAGTTTTTTTATGTGATTATATCCTGAAAATCGATATTTATATGTATGTACTCACTACTTAATACCAACATACGCCTTAAGATTCCGTACAGGATTTTTTTAATGTATGTACGGTCTGTTACATTCTTGCATATACAAACTTTCTTCTGCTGTTCCAGTGTATTTATACCATAGACGTAAGCTATACGAGTGTATAGACGACCCGACAGCCATATATTGCGTGATCACTTTTGAATTGTCTATGTGTGCGTTAGCTAGTGGTTTAAATATTCAAAATACTAAGAAGCTACTGCCAAGTGTGGCTGAATGCTCACGACTTATCAATAAAAGGGTTACAGTAACAATAGTTTCGCTTACGTTTTCGACGTGAGAAATGTTCTTCTCTTTTGTACACTTTGTTCGTCTATACACTAAGATTGAAGTTGACTGTTAACCTCTATTTTGAGCAATGCGCACACTTACACAAAGTGATATACAAATAGCGAGTGTAAGGCGTAGCTTGACACGCACATTAAAGTTATAAACCTAGCTTGTTTTAATTAATTGTCTAGCAGCAAGAGGAATAAATTATCTAAGATTTACACCATAATATATGACATTAACAAGGGTGAATCAAACGTACTTTAAAGCGCCTGCAATATATTAATAGCAAATGTGTTGTCCCACGTTACGTGTCACTTGTGTTGAATTACTTTTCTCTTATATCGCTACATTAAAAGTCTTTTCTCTAGTTATTTCTTCACTATCAAACCCTCCGTGCGTAGTCAAATAAATAGGAATATATTTATTTGCCATAGGGAGTGACAATAACATAACACATTATAAAAAAATGGCACTGTCGTAAATCCTATTACTCCACTGCTGAATATCTAAATGATCGGACATCCTGGGACTACATTGTGATTATTTTATAGCGATAGAAATGACTGTACAATATTGTATATTTTTATTGAAAAGAGTGCAAAAAAAGAATGCTGTGAGAGTTTCTTGCGCCGCTTCTCTCTCAGAGCGCCATTTGTTTCCGAAGCGGTAGTAGTATCAAGTAGTTATTAGAAATGACATCAAAAAGAATTCTAAAGGAATCAATTTTGAGAAAATAAGTGCCTTTTATGCCTTTATGCCTTCATTGCAATAACACTTGGTTATATTAAAACGTTATGAAGGTACATCAGTTCGTGAAGGGGCTTTAAGATGGGGAGAGAAACTGATAAGGAACTCCCAGCGCATCTTTTAAATAATATAACAACTTAAGCCTACTTATTATAATACTATACAATTTTGGGTGGCTTGTACAGAACTACGAGGGCGGCACTGAAAATTTCGGGAATCAAGGAAGTGGCACAACATTACTATTTAAAAATGTATTTATTGCTTTTCAAAGTATTCTCCGCGAAATTTGACACATTTTTCCATACGATGGAACCAATCATTGAAGCAACCATTCCATTTGGAAGTTGGGTCTCCAACATGGCCGTTTTGTAGGCGTCCACAGCTTCTTCAGGTGATGAAAATCTCTGACCACGCATATTCTTTATTTTAGGGATAGAATAGAAATCATTAGGGCTTAGGTCGGGGCTGCACGGTGGATGGTCAAATAATTCTATGTTTTCTTGCTCTAAAAACTCTTTTGTTCTGTGCGCGGTGTGAGAACTCGCATTGTCGTGATGGAGGATGATGCGGCGGTTGCAGTTCTCTTTACGGCGTTCAGAAACTTTTAATATAACAGGAACAGTGGAAATATTCCATTCCCCAATTCTTTAAGTGCAGCCCTCGTAGACTAAAACCGTTCATTGTAATCTTCGATATAATCTATTAATACTTTATTATTCACTCTACTCAGTGTGTCCTAGTATGTTTTTTTTCTGGAGAGGAGGAAAATCCATTTACGTATTGAAGACCCCGTAACAGGGCCCATATGTCGGGCTTGGGTGTAAACACCCCCTACAGACTAAAAACATTCTCTGTGCTGATTGCAATAAAAGGCTTTTACAGAGAAGCCGGGCGGGGGCGTTGAAGGCCGAATATACTGTCTAATATTTTTTTTTTAGGGAAAAGAAGGACAAACGACTGTACGGGTCACCTGGTGTTAAGTGAATTTGCCGTCCTTATTGGATCTTCTGCTGACTACACATCCCGATGGTTACCAGGTCTTTGTCGACGCCCCTCTCGGAACGACCGACCATTGTCTGGTCAGGAGTGTAGTACCTATCCGACGCCAACGTCGCAGACCACCAGCGACCCGCCGCGTTTGGCACTACAAGTCAGCAGATTGGGATAGGATGCGTTCCTTTTTTGCTTCCTACCCTTGGAGCAGGGTTTGTTTCCCTTCGGATGATCCTAGTGCCTGCGCCGTTGCAGTAGCCGATGTGATACTACAGGGTATGGATATTTTTATACCAAACTCTGAAGTACCCATCGGTGGCAGATCACAGCCCTGTTTCGATCAGTTAAAGCAGCATCTGACTGCAAAAAACAGGCGTATCAAACTTGGGTTGCGGCGCTGGGTACAAAGGATCCGAACTGCACAGTTCTTAAGAGGAAATACAACCGTGCCTCCAGATTTTTTAAGCGGCAAATCGCCCGTGCGAAGTCAAAACACGTCGTCGAAATCGGCGAGCAGCTTTCCAGTTAGCCGACCAGAACACGCAAGTTCTAGCTGTTGTCGAAAGCTGCTCTTGGTAACTTCAGCCAGCCGTCCAAGCCGCCGTTGCACATGAGGAATGACACCCTGGCCCATACGGCAAAAGAGAAAGCCGATCTCTTGTGCACTCTTTTCGCCTCCAACTCGACTCTTGACGACAACGGAAAAACACCGCCGACCATCCCGCGGTGTCAGAGCTCTATGCCTGAAGTACAGTTCAGACAGAAAACTGCTCGAGGCGAGCTCTGTTTTCGTTGGACGTCAGGAAGTCAAACGGGCCGGATGGCATTTCTCCAATCGTGCTTAGAACGTGTGCCCCTGAGTTGACGCCGGTGCTAACGCGTTTATTCCGGCACTCGTATTCTAAAGGCGTAGTCCCTGACTCATGGAAGTCAGCCCTTGTCCATCCGATCCAAAAAAAAAGGAGACAGTTCGGATCCGGCAAACTACAGGCCTATTGCTATTACCTCCCTGCTCTCTAAAATCATGGAGAGCATAATTAGCCGTCAGCTCTTGGTATACCTAGAGGGTCACTAGTTGATAAACGACCGACAATACAGGTTTCGCCATGGTCGGTCGGCAGGTGATCTTCTGGTATACCTAACACATAGATGGGCTGCGGCTATTGAAAGCCTGTGATCGTGTATGGCACAAGGCACTCCTCTCCAAACTTCCATCATTTGGGCTTCCCGAGAGCTTGTGCAAGTGGACCTCCAGCTTCCTCACTGGGCGCAGCATACATGTCGTTGTCGACGGATATTGCTCGAACCCGAAGCCCGTGAATGTTGGAGTGCCCCAAGGCTGTGTGCTGTCTTCCACGCTGTTTCTTCTGCATATCAATGATATGTTGAACACCTCCAACATTCATTGCTATGCGGACGACAGCACTGGTGATGCCGTATACACGGGCCATGCAGGTCTCTCTCGGTAAATCGTCGACAAGTGCCGGGAGAAACTTGTGTCTTCTATCGAGTCCTCTCTTGAGAAGGTCGCGGAATGGGGAAAATTGAAACTTGTCCAATTTAACCCCCAGAAGACTCAAGTTTGCGCATTTACCACTAAAAAAAACCCATTTGTCGTATCACCGCTCTTCGACAACACTTCCCTCAAAGCCTCGAAATCTCGAGCCATTGCCAATTTCGTGGTCATCTGGAAGGCAAAGCCAAATTGGCTTCAAAGAAACTGGGCGTCATTAATAGAGCACGGCAATACTTCAAGCCGCCCTACATACTAGCGCTCTACAAAGCGCAGGTCCAGCCACACATGGAGTATTGCTGTCATCTCTGGTCTGGCACACCCCAGTATCAGCTCGATCCATTTGACCGCGTGCAACGCAGAGCAGCTCGAATTGTCGGGGACCCAGTGCTCTGTGAACGGCTGGATCACTTGGCGTTGCGTAGAGACGTCGCTTCATTGTGTGTCTTCTACCGCATTTATCACGGGGAGTGTTCCGAAGAGCTGTTTAACCTGATTCCTGCCGCCGAATTCCACCTTCGCACAACACGCCACAAGTTAGGATATCATCCTCACCATCTGGATGTGTGGCGGTCCTCCACAGTGCGGTTTTCTGGGAGCTTTCTTCCACGTACTACAAAGCTGTGGAATGAGCTTCCTTATGCAGTATTTCAGGGACGATACGACATGGGTACCTTCAAAAAAAACGCGTACACCTTCCTTAAAGGCCGGCAACGCTCCTGTGATTCCTTTGGTGTTGCAAGAGATTGTGGGCGGCGGTGATCACTTAACAACAGGTGACCCGTACGCTCGTTTGTCCTCCTATTCCATAACAAAAAAAAGGCCGCCCACATACTCTTGCAACACCAGAGGAGTCACAGGAGTTGCCAGCCTTTAAGGAAGTTGTACGCGTTTCATGTTGTATCGTCCCGGAAACACCGCACAAGGAAGCATATTCCACAGCTTTGTGGTACGTGGAAGAAAGCTCCTTGAAAACCGCAGTGTGTGGAGAACCGCCACACATCCAGATGGTGGGGATGATATCCTAATTTATGGCGTGTCGTGCGAAGGTGAAATTTGGCGTCAGGAATCAGGTGAAACAGCTCTTCAGAACACTCCCCGTGTTAAATGCGGTAGAAGACACACAATGAAGCGACGTCTCTACGCATCGCCAAGTCATCCAGCCGTTCAGAGAGCACTGGGTCCCCGACAATTCGAGCTCCTCTGCGTTGCACGCGGTCAAATAGATCGAGCTGATACTGGGGTGCGCCAGACCAGAGATGACGGCAATACTCCATGTGTGGCTGGACCTGCGCTTTGTAGAGCGCCAGAATGTGGGCCGGCTTGAAAAGTATTGCCGTGCTCTATTAATTACGCCCAACTTACATGCTACATATTTTATTGTAGTACGGAGCCCTTAATCCTTGGTAACCTATTACAGCATGTACAGTTTACTCTTTCTTTATTGAATAAATACAAATCACAGATTTTCTTGAATTCGGTAATATTTGTCTGAAGCAATGATTCCATTCCATGCGATTAGGCTGTTGAAAACTGATGAACTATTAATTAATATGCTTATTGCGAGCGACTGTGTTCGGTGCCTGGTGACAATTTTTTATTATCCGGCGCGATACTCAATTGGCATTAGAGTAGCCAATCAGATAGTATCTGCCTGCTATAGGTATCTCTCTATTGTGGTGCATCGGATTATTGTAAAGTTTCAGTAAAATTCATTCAGTTATTTTTGCGTGCAGAAGTAACAAAGATACACACACACTAGCAAACTTTCGCATTTATAATATTGGTACGATTGTGAGGGAAGGATTAGGTTATTTATCAACATGAATAAAATGAACTTGGTCTTTTTTTATGAAAATAAGGGACGAGACTAGCAAGACGTTCATCTGATGGTAATTGATGGGCCCTGCCCATTACAATACAGTGCCGCTCAGGATTCTTGAAAAACCCCAAAAATTCTGAGCGGGACTACAACTGCGCTTCTCACCTTGAGACGTAAGATGTTAAGTCTCATTTGCCCAGTAATTTCACTAGCTACGGCGCCCTTCAGACCGAAACACAGTAATACTTACACATTACTGCTTCACTGCAGAAATAGGCGCCGTTGTGGTACCCTAATCTAGCTGGCATTCTGTGCAAAGGAGCCGCCCACTGGCTGGCCTTGATGGAATGAACCGCAACGAAAGAGAAACAGAGCGAAAATATCTGCCGTTTTAGCGCTCTTTTAAGGAAAATACACTTTTACGATGTTTTCAGTACATGAGTAACATTGTTGCTTATAAAGCTCTATGAGTGAGCAATGAGTTTTAATTTAACATTTCTTAGCCAAAGTAAACATTCTAGGGACAGAAGTTTTAATTGAAAACGATCCATGTACAGAATTACTAAGCGTACAAATTGCAAGAACACAATTACCTATAAACAATTTAGATGGAGCATGAGCGATGAGTAAGAAGCTAGTAAAAGTGAGTAACATTAAATTATATCATCAATAATATCTATTTAAACATTATTTATATGTCTCATTCTTTGTGAGATAACTAAAAAGTGAATAATCAATGAATATATTAAGAAATCAATCGTTTCTCATTGGTCTTAATCTCTTACATATACCTCGGTAACACTGAATATTTTTAGAAAATGAAAAACGGCTTAACGTAGAAAGTTGCCAATACTTTTATTGTTTTTCGAAGTAATCTCCGTTCCTCTCTTCACATTGTCGCATTCGACGGAACCACTGAGAAAAGCAGTAGGCCCATTCTTCCTAAGGGGTCTCTTTTATGGCATTTTCGTACGCTTTCACCACATCTTTAGGGCTCGTAAAGCGAAAACTTCGAATTTTATCTTTAGTTCTTGGGAATAAATAAAAGTCGCAGGGCGCCAGGTTAGGACTGTATGGTGGATGACTCATTATCTCGACACCTGCCATAGTCAAATATTCAACAGTCCGTTTTGCGGAGTGTGCTGAAGCATTGTCGTGGTGCCTAAAAACCTGCTTCGAGGGCGCTGCTGTCAAATTTTTTCCAAGACAATAATCAAACAGCGATTGATATACCAATCTGCAGTAACTGTCTTTTGGTTTCGGGTTCGTAGCAATATATCCAGCTTTCATAACCTGTGACGATGTCAAATACAGCATTTGAGTCACCGCCGTTGAACTTATCTAACATTTGGCGACACCAGTCCATGCGAAGGTGTTTCTGGTAGTCGGTTATAGTATGGGGAATCCATCTCGTACAAATCTTACTGACGCCTAAATGTTCGTGTAATATTTGTATAAATGGACTTATTCCAATGCCTAGGCATGCCTGTATCTGCTGATAGGTCAATCTCTTATCTTCCTCTATCATGCGTCGCACACCACTGATGTTATCTTCAGTAGTGGCTCTTAAGGACGTCCCTCACGCGGATCATCATTGAGATTGCTACGTGCACTCATTAACTCGTTAAAGCAATCGTAAATAGTGGCACGAGATGGGGCTTCATTAAGAAATGCTAATCGCAGCCTATCATAGCTTTGTTGTTGAGTAAGCCCAATAAAAGTCATAATAAATCATTGACCGAAAATTTTCTCGCGTTAGGTTCATTTTCACGTGTAACAAGAGTTTTAGATTTGCCGCCAATTCACAAAAACACATGACAAATGAATGCAATATACTACATTAGGTTACCAAAGAGTTCTAAAATTGAAATTCAAAAAAAGTTTTCGTTAGCAATGTTTCTAACTGGCCAGTTCTAAACATTTTCTACCCACGTAAATTTGGCATAAAGTTACACCTGAAAACATGCCAAGAATATGCAAAATGTTGACTATATAGCTGACAACACTGTCGATACAATGATAATTCTAAAGTTTTCCGAATTTCAAGCAGCTTTGCAAGTAAAAGGCATAAAAAGGCATAAAAGGCATTTATTTTATCAAAAGTGATTCCTTTAGAATTCTTTTTGCTGTCATTTCTAATATATTAGATACTACTACCGCTTCGGAAACAAATGGCGCTCTAAGAGAGAAGAAGCGGCGCAAGAACCTCTCCAAGCATTTTTTGCGCTCTTTTTAATGAAATATACTATAAACTCGGGAAACGTAATACGTCCGAATAAACCAATCAAAAGCAAAATGTCTATTTGTTGACATAAAGCAAGGCCGAAGAACGACTTGATCTATTTTATCGCAAGGCGTATCACTAAACCATTATGTAAACGTCATGCTCGTATTGTCACTATTCTCATGAAAAGAATCATGCTACTGCACCAATCTACTTATTAATTTGACAAGATTCAACAAATTCTGCAAGCCTTCGACTTTGTCTTTATACAATGAACAAAGGCATACTAATGCCAGTGAAAGCACTTACTTCTCTTTCACACTTCTCAACTAAACACTGACCTATACTATTTACAAAGTGCCTTTGGGCCTGTTTGATATTTGCCATTTTGGCCCTGTTATAGGCCATATAGCGAGAGTCTGCGCAACTAAAACTAGTCATGACAACCGTAGCTAAACAAACATCAATAAGAAAACTATTAACAAAAAAAATGTGTACTTTATTACGTTGATTCCTGAAGTATAAATAACACGAAAAACGACCGAAATAAATTCAAAATGCAAAAATACTTCAGAGTATTGTACGTTTCTCTCGCAGTATTATACGTCAAAAATTAGTTCTCTGGACGCTCGCGAGTGGCGCTTCAAACAGGCACAAATAATATGCTGTCAAACACATGGAACAGCCTGTCCAGTGATATTTAAACAGGTCAGTGCACCTCAATAATTAATTCTCTTTGTTTCGTTAGCTTCTTTTTGACGTCATTATCGTATATGCGGACACGACCTTTCGCGCTCTGTCTATCTTATTCATACCTCAATCCGCCCAACAACAAGACTTTCCACTCAGCGTGACGTCACTGAGTAGGGTCCCGTATTGTATTTATTCAAGCATTATACAGAATAGTTTTGGTGTGGAGCCTGTATTTCAATCGGCTGTAGTCCCATGTTATTTATTGGTTACTCTCGCTGTCATTTAAAAAATGTATGTCAGCAATATTATTATAGTCATTACTTAACATATGCTCACTTAAATGTCACTAATTGTGGCGCCTACATGGGACGGGTCGTCCCCTTCCCTAAAACATAGTTGAGGAAGGCGATGGCTAGCTCATGCGTCATGCTCGTGAACTGGTGATCGGATCGGAAGTGGCAGGATGATCCTGTTGTCGGTAAATCGGCTTCAGATTCTTAAATTATAATATATATATATATTTATAGTCCCTTATAAAATGCTCAGAGAATACCTTTATTTATTTACGGTGTGTGTGGATGATGCAGCTACTGTACTCAATAACTTATGTTGTTTTGTTGACTATTCAACATTTGAGTATGTTTGTTGCATCACTTGTGGCAATGAGTTTCTTGCTACTTCTTCTCAATAGCTCAAACCTTTACGAAGTAGCAGTAGATTCAATAAGAATTTTTTTTTGACATTCATAAGTGTCTATTCCGTGAGCTATACGAATAAAGTGATTTTGATTTTTGATTGGATTTATGCTAACAAGCGCTACCAACCTGAGAATTATTGAGCGGCACTGCATTTTAAAGGGCAGGGCGTGTCAATTACCATCAGCTGAAGGTCATGCTCGCTTCGTCCCTTATTTTCATAAAAAAATAAACAGGTATCCTAATAGGATTTCTTTGTTATCTTGCTCAGAGGCGTGTGAAGATACCCATCAAGTTAGAATTATTATTTAACTCCTACTAACATCTCCAACATTAAAACAGCGAGTCCCAGTAGTAACCTAATATCATCCATTACTGATTATATGCAAATAAACTAAGTATTAATGAAATAATTATTTGGTATATTGTTTGTAATGAAAGAAATTCTGGTAGCGTGGAACGCGCGTTTACGAAAGAATTGAGCAAAGTGAATTGAGAAGTGCTTCGTGAACATGATGGTCATAATTAGTAATTGCATCCGACAAATACCAGTGGGAGGCTCCTTTGCACAGGATGCCGGCTAGATTATGGGTACCGCAACGGCGCCTATTTCTGCCGTGAAGCAGTAATGTCTAAACATCACTGTGTTTCGGTCTGAAGCGCGCCGTAGCTAGTGAAATTACTGGGCAAATGAGACTTAACACCTTATGTCTCAAGGTGACGAACGCAATTGTAGTGCCGCTCAGAAGTTTTGGGTTTTCCAAGAATCCTGAGCGGCACTGCATTGTAATGGGTAGGGCGCATCAATTATATACAATGATTTATTATTATTATTTATAACAGGTCGACCTGGCACCACAAGCAGCACCGTTCAACTCGTGGTACACATCAATAAATATCCTAATTTAAACTTGTCGCACGAAGGCGGAAATATAAAAATAATAGCTCTATAAATTTGTTTAGTTCACCATCCTTGCATTAATGTCTTTCATGATCAATTTAATGACAATTAATCAACATCATGAGATAGACACTCATAACAACGGGGTATCCCCGCCCATATTGCTATCATTACAACATACGTACTAATGACAATAATTATCGTACGATATTAATAGAAGACCGACATCGCCGCAATTAATGAAACAGCAAATTAATCGGATCATATAAATAACATACGATGATTAGCTTCTAATAAATATCGGTTCAAGATTATCTTTATGTTACTTGATCGTATTACTTATAATTAATTATTGTTAATAAAGATTTTGCTTATTAGCTTTTTGAAGTTATACTTCTTTGGGCGGGTTAGGGAAAACTTAACAGAGTGATTTTTTATAATGCGTGTACACATCGACCCAAATTCGACATACCTACGACATAATACAAATTTATAAATGATTTGAGTTTTTTTCAGTGTTAATTCCGCCAATATTAGTCTTTCAACAATTCGACACGTGTTTCGCCTAGCACGAGACTGAGTCTCGTCAAAATCTGGCACGATTTTGGCGAGACAACACGTCCTGAGGATGCCTCGTGTAGAGGCGAAACACGTGTCGAATTGTTTAAAGACTAATATTGGCGGAATTAACACTAAAGAAAATTCAAATCATTTATATAACTAGGGATTTCCGCAAAGTAACGCCTACTTCAATAAATTTTCATAATACAAATGGTCTAATTGACCAACTAACTAGCTACCGGCGGTTGCTCCATTCCCAATCTGTGGTATCATTATGGAAGTAATTTTTATATTAATAACACTAGCTGACTGAACAGAAGCTGTTCTGTCAAGTATAGAAAAAAATATAATGTAATTTAAAATAAAAAGTAGTCTAAAGCCATTGGAAATGTAAAATCAAAGTTAATGAGTTTACAATGAAACAAAAATATATTTCTGTGTGAATGTGTTCATAATGTATAGTATAGTAATTAATTGATAAGTATTAATATCGTGTTTGCGTAAACAGCTTTTACAAAAATAAAAATTGGAAATTATAATTGTAAATTTTTTGAAGTATTAAAATGGATATATTTATGGTGTGTCACGTGGATGATGCAGCTACTGTACTCAATAACTCTTGTATTAATTTACATTAATTACTTTTTTGACTTACTCGTGTAAGGCATTGACTATTTGTCGTTTGAGTATGTTTGTTGCATCAGTTTACATATTATATTGTAATTGAAATGAATTGTAAATCGATGTTAATCTAAATCTTGATATAAAGGAGTGGCAATGAGTTTCTTGCTACTTCTTCTCATTAGCTCAACCCTTTACGAAGTAGCGGTAGATTCAATAAGAAAAATATTTTATTTTTTTTGACATTCATAAGTGTCTATTCCGTGACCTACGTGAATAAACTGATTTTGATTGATTGATTGATATCGTATGTCATCCTTAAGAGATAGACAGACATAATATGCCATCGGACTTACATGTAGATCGATAAAAGATTTCAAACAACAATTTCACCATACATGATTTCGATATATCTTAAAAAAGCTTAGACGGCTTACCTTTACCGACACCTCCAACAAATACCGTTAATGTATATAAAAAATATACTCCAACCTTCCTCGAAACCCACGCTATCGATTGGTGAAAACAGCATGAAAATCGGTGCAGTAGTTTTTGAGTTTTTCCTGAACAGACAGACAGACTTTCTTGTATAATATTTAATGACTTACCACGAGAACATTTAAAAAAGAAATACCAAGTTTATGTTTGTTCCTGGTGATAATATTACGGTTATCACAGATAAAAAGATATCATACATAACATTATGAAGTATATTATATTGAGAAGCAATAGTTAAATTGTTTATATCATAAAGCCGCCGCCATATTATATTATATCAGAACGCCAGAGGTCGTGGGTTCGAGTTCGCATCGTTCATAAAATTTTGTTTTCAAATTTTATTTGTGTATTAATCCTAGAAGTGAGGGTTACCACTTTAAAAACATAACAAATTATTTAGACTTACAAGAGCGACATCTCAAGTCAATTTCTTAATATGTAAATATTGGGGTGGAGCAGGTTATCAACTGTAAAGTAGATCCTGTTGATGAAGCCACAACCTGAGAGTTGAACAAAGCATACAAGATTTTATGACGATACGTCACTCGAACGGTTAGCTCGGTTGGCAGAGCACTCGCACGGAACGCCAGAAGTCATGGGTTCGAGTCCCGCATCGTTCATAAAATTTTGTCTTTCAAATTTTATCTGTTTTCTGCAGCACAAAACGGAAAGATCAAACTGCTATCTACCAAGTATAATAAAATAAATGAACTTCATCACAGAGTTACCAAGGCAATACAGATACATGCTCCTGTAATTAAGCTGACATTGCAAGGGAGTGGTAGGGACGGAGATTTCTAGCCATTAGGGGGTATGCTTGTTTGTTTCATTTCCGTCATTTCAGTCGGAAGACGTCCACTTCAGGAGAAAGGCCTCATCAAAAGATAGCCATGACGATCGGTCCTGCACTGCTCTATTCCAGCGATCTTGACTAGATCATCAGTCCATATTGTGGGGGCCTACCAGCACTAAGTGTTCTAGTACGTGGTCCCTATTCGAGGACTTTACTGCCCCAACAGCCATCTGTCCGTCGAGCTATGCCCTAACGGCCGTTCCCAATATTCAGTGTATCTCTTACTTGAGATAAAAATCGTAACTATCGTTGACTTTTCTATCCCAATAAACTTATCGACGGTAACTCACCTTATCCGTGCACGCTGTCTGTCAATGGGACGACATATAGCTTTGCAGCGATATAAAGTTTGGTAGTCCCAATATAAGGCGATAAGAATGACCTATCGGGTATATTGGGACAGCTTCAGATTACAGACAGCTAATTAATGACAGTAGAAGGTAGCAATTTATCTCTATCTGTAGAATAGTATATTGGGAACGGCCGTAAGTGAGTTGATACTTGAAAATTGTAATATCTCTAATGGCAGCTCAATTAATGTATACAGACTATACTCAAATATAAACCGTATTATTATTAGACAAACTAAAAACAATAGTTAGTAGGTTCAATTTGTGATTCCTAATTCCAGTGAAACAAACCGCCAACTGTATTTAAATAATCCACTTAGTAATTTATAGACGGAGCCCTTTCCAATTATGCATTATGTTTTTTAATCGACTTTCTTATGAAAGACGCATGTTCTCGATTCGTCTGTTTATTGTGTATTACACACTTTTATTGTGAATGAAAGATTTTTAGTGAGTTTGGTAGGTATCTTTGATACTAGCATCGCACATCGAAGAAGTTAATTTATATCTATTCCTGTTGGCGTGATTGTATGTTTGTATGTAAATACTGTAAAGCGTTGTTGCATTAGTACGGCGTGGCATTGACTGTTACTAGAAGAGTTTTAAATGAAATGGAAGACACGTTTGACTGTATATCAAAGTGTGAGTTTATTTATGTACACATAACACACACACACGTACCAGTTTTTTTATGACAATAAGGGACGAGACAAGCAGCACGATCAGCTGTTGGTAATTGATACGCCCTGCCCATTAAAATGCAGTGTCGCTCTGGATTCTTGAAAAACCCGAAAATTCTGAGCAGCACTACAATTACGCTCGTCACCTTGAGACATAAGATGTTAAACCTTATTTGCCCAGTAATTTCACTAGTCACGGCGCCTTTCAGACCGAATCAGAATAATGCTTACACATTACTGCTTCTTGACAGGAAAAGGGGTCGTTGAGGTATATCTAGTCGGAATCCTCTGCAAAGAAGCCTCCCACTGGTAAATTTTTTTAGACGCTTCTTACGAAACCCTTGGGCTGGGACTATTCTTCCAGCCCTATTCTTTTTATGCCCCGGGAAAGCACAGAGCATGCCTGCACGTAAGCAGTGGTACTGCTTTGAAAGAGCAAAACAAAAATAGTCATGTAATATATATTGTAACGCGTGATCCCTTCCTTCCCTTTGTGTCCCCAACATACATACGGACAGAAGTATTATAATTATTAAGATTTATATCTTAATATATATAAATTACGTGACACATTGTTTGTCCGCGATGGACTCCTAAACTAAGGAACAGATTTTAATGGGGATTACTCCATGGAGTGCAGTTGCGTCCAACTTGAGAGATAGGATAGTTTTTATTTCAATTTGGGACCCATAATTATTTTTATTTTCAATATTTGTTTTGTATGGACATATTTTCTATGAGAGAATTTAGTGAGTCACGGTTTGACAGTTCCGCTGTGAAACAATTTAATTATAACAACGGAGCATTTTTACGAAATAATTCTTGATGTTTTTAAATATTATTGGCAAATTTCTATAAAACAGTATTCTTTTATTATCTACAGAACAACGTCTGTCGGGACAGATAGTATTATATATTTTTATATATTAAGATTTATATCTATACTAATATTATAAAGCTGCAGTGTTTGTTTGTTTGAACGCGCTTATCTCTGGTACTACTGGTCCGATTTGAATGATTCTTTCAGTGTTGGGTAGTCCATTTATCGATGAAGGCTATGTTTTTTTTTCAAAATTAGGGATCCGTAATAAAATTGCTATTTTATAACACAAGGTGTAAAATCGAAAACCTATTTTTGCGTGCGCTGCAAAAACTATTGACATCAGAACAAAATGATGTACAGGCTATAATATAGGCAATATTGTATTACTTATAAAACTATCGCGTGAATTATACTTTATATGGCAAAACAACGTTTGCCGGGTCAGCTAGTATTATTATATTTTTAATATAGATCCGGAAACTTCATAGTCCACTCTCATATAACCTTACCAAACGCACCATTTACCAATTATAACTTCAAGAAAATAAAACATAAGCGCTCCATCTCAAAATTCATCGTCTTCGTCTCAACGTTGGTGTAGTTTGCGATCATATTTCAAATGAGATGAATGCTAGTCAATTATGAGTTCTATTGTATTGTAGTAGAGTATTAATTTGCTCTAACGCGACAGCCCCATATCATTATCCCTTTAGGGTTTTGTTAATAAACTTATTTACCCACTGTTGGTTTGAATTGTAATATTTGACTCTTGGCTTGTAACTTCTAATTTAGTTATCTATATTGGGTTTTATAGTGAGTACAGAAATAAGGCTGAGTTTTGTAAAAATTTTAATATCATAGAAAATAAACCAATTTACGTATGACACTGGAACAAATCAACAGGCTTAAACCATTCCAAAGCACTGATAAAGCCATTCAAAATCAAATCAAATCAAAATTAGTTTATTCACGTAGGTCACGGAAATGACACTTATGAATGTCAAAAAAAAAAAACTTTTCTTATTGAATCTACCGCTACTTCGTAAAGGGTTGAGCTAATGTGAAGATGTAGCATGAAACTCATTGCCACTCTTTTCAATCAATCAATCAAGATTTACATTTACATCGATTTACAAATCATTTCAATTACAATATATCTTATATCTTTAAACGAGCAATTCTTGTATATATATATATATATATATATATAATCTGAATCTCGGAAACGGCTCCAACGATTTTCAATAAATTTAGTATGCAGGGGATTTCGGGGATGATAAATCGATCTAGCTAGGTTGCAATTTAAAAAAAATGGTTTTATCCATGTTTGAATGAGAAACAGCTACAATAACATTAGAATACAAAGGTAAATTTCGCCACTATATACAAGACTATTATAGCTCAGATGGGACATTGGGTGATCCGGAAGCAGAAGACCCCGGTTCGAATCCAGAAGTCCTATTAGTTTTTTTTTTGTTCAAGTTTTGTACATTCTTAAAAATCCGAGCAAGGCTCGGTCGTCCGGATATTATAATATGTAAAATGTTGATCAATAACAGAAACGCGAATGAAGCCCTATCATTGAGCAGGATAACCTATGCATAGTCACCAGGATGCTAACTGGGCACTGTCGTCTAAATAAGCATTTCAGTGTCGTCGGAATAAAAGACGAAAGAACTTGCAGATTTGAGGCCGATGAAACGCCTCTTCATCTATCATATCACATCTGAGTATCTAGCATTCAAGCAATTTAAAAACTTTTCATGCTATGAAGAAGCTTGTAAGCACTACGAAATTGACACTTTAGAGAATCAAAGAAAGCTAAACGATATGCTACTATTGCAAGCAATCCTAAATGGTAAAATTGATTGTCCCTCCTTATTAGCGAGTTTTTCATTGAACGTCCCATCATTTAGAACTTGTCACACGCACCTTCTGGCTGTACCAAAAGCTAACACCAACTACACACAAAACTCTGTTCTGCAACGTCTTACTCTCACCTACAATAAAGCTTATTTTAATTTAGATATGTTTTGCTTGTCTAAAGTACAGCTAAAAAAAGAAATAAGAAATATGCATCGCCTGCTATGATTATCCAAACACACACACACACATACTACACACAACCTTACATACACGCACACACCTCTGTAACCTTATTTTGTAAAGCTTATTTTCTAAGTAGCTTATAATTGTAATTGTAAATATTTTGTTATCTTATTCTGGCTTGTTTAAATCGTAAAATGTTACTTCTTTTGTTTAATACCTATATACTGTTATCAGTTTTGGCCTTATTTTTATACTTTAAATCTCCTCTGCGATTGCGGCCCACTAATGCATAAGCGTTACACCATCTACCGACTATACCCTACTCCCAGACACTGCGGTTCATAAATGCTGCAGGGTTTGGCGAACACAGTAGTTCAATTCTGGACGCGGTGTTACTAGGACCCAATATTTGCTCTTAATAGTGATTTTCATTATTATAACACTAGAAATAAGGGATTGCTTGTAACTAATTCTAGTAGGCTTCATAAGATACATAATAGCTTTAAGGGTAAATGTATACACTTCTATAATAAAGTCCCAGCCACTGTTCAGGCATTATCTAAAAAATTTAAATGTTTTATAAAAAAATGGCACTGTCGTAAATCCTATTACTCCACTGCTGAATGTCTAAATGATCGGACGGCCTGGGACTTGATTGTGATTATTTTATAGCGATAGAAATGACTTTCCAATATTGTATATTTTTATAGAAAAGAGTGCAAAAAAAGAATGCTGGGAGAGTTTCTTGCGCCGATTCTTCTCTCTCAGAGCGCCATTTGTTTCCGAAGCGGTAGTAGTATCTAGTAGTTATTAGAAATGACATCAAAAAGAATTCTATAGGAATCAATTTTGAGAAAATAAATGCCTTTTATGCCTTTTTATGCCAATCAGGACTAGCCAAATAGCCCCCCTCTGCAAATAATAATAATAAAACGTATGACGTAGACTAAAGAATAATTCGATATTGTTAAATGGTGTAAACTGTTAACAATCTAAAGTGGATAAGAGTGTTTTATAAATGGAGAGGTCTTACAACCTGTTGAAACTTCTAAAATTGTAATAATTTCTGTTGATTCTAAATAAGATTATTTTAAAAGACATAGCCGCGTGTGACATGGCGCTCCACAGTTGGCTATCGGCCGTTTCCAATAATGTATCTCTAGGTACGGATATATTGCTGTCACCGTTTAGTGACAGGATCTTATCTATCCATAGCTATGTCCAATATAGTTATAGTCCAATGCTTTATGTCGATAGGCTATTGAAATGTAAGTAAGCGTAAAAGGATAGATTAGTATAGTAAGTTAAACTAAGGATAGACAGGTTATTGATAACGGCCGTTATAGACCACCGGCTATTTAGTATTAATCTGAGCTGCGTTCGTGAAACGTTATTAAAACATTTCATCAGTATGCCTTTTTCTCAAAACTGCTGTCTTTTTAAATACAATATATCGCAATCCATATTTCTGTCATTTTCCACATCATTTCTGCAAGGTATTGGCAAGACAGAGCAAAAACTAATAACTATAGCTACAGAACACGAAAAAATAAAAGCTGATGTAGAAAATATTAATGGTCTTACGCTTACAATGGAAACAAAAATAGCATCATTGGAGTGTGATCTGCAGAAATTGAAAATATCACCAAATGAAGTGCATAGGACTGCTGAAGAATCATATGGAGATATACTAGCAGAAATAACAGATCAAACTCTGAGAAAGAAAAAAATTATAATAACTGGCATATCCGAACCAAAAACCACCGATATTAGAGACTGACAGAAAAAAGATAAAGTTGAGGTGATGAAAATTATAAAATGTATTTCAAAAGACAGCCCCGAACCTATCAAAATCATAAGGATCGGGAAATACAAAGCTAATGAAAACCGTCCCATTAAAGCCTGCTTTGAGTCAGAACACACGACAAAGATTATACTTCGAAATAGAAATAAGATGAAAATCATCATCAGAAAAAAATAAGAATCTTTTCAGATCAAACACCATTTCAACAAGCACGGTTTTAAAAACTCAGAGATGAGGTGAAACACCGGACTGCAAACGGGGAAGACAGCCTGCGAATCAAGTATATCAAAGGCATGCCTAAAATTGTCAGCTCTCTTCCAAAAAACGACATTTTGTAACTAATCGCAATAAAAAAGATAAAACCACTACATACCAAGTCCTAAACAATTATGATGGCTTAATAACAAATAAAAAATCACTGAAATGTCTATATGCTAACGCACGGAGCATAGTTAAACCTGGGAAGCTTGACGAGCTACGATGTATAGTGGATTCATTTAAAACTGTACTGCATCTTATAATTTTATCAGAAACATGGATTAAAAGCGACGAAGAAGCCAAAAGACTTCATATACCGGGTTACACTCACTACTATCACTACAGAAAAACTACAATTGGAGGAAGGGTCTCTATTTTTGCTAGCAACAAATTGAAACATCATCTAATTGAAGAACTTTCGCAGGATAATAACCACTTCTTATGATACATTTGGAAAAGCTATCCGTGGATATTAGTGTCATATATAAACCTGGTCGAACAAATGTCAAAAACTTTCTGGACACTCTCTCAATACAAATAAATAACAAGAAAAGAGCAGTAGTTTTTGGTGGCTTTAATTTTGATTTACTGTCCCCCGACAACTTAGTAGAAGTTTATAAGGATACACTCAAAGAAAATGGTTTCAAAATTATCAACAAGGTCAACTATGAACACTGTACTCGTGAAACACCACAAAAGAAAACCCTGCTAGACCATGTATCAACTAATCTCAAGGGTCACCAGTTTCATATGGCTGTCATTGAATCCTCAATGTCAAACCATAAACATATATTCTTCGAAATAGATAAATTTGAACCAGAACCAAAACAAAAAATAGAATATGAAACCATTGATTGTACTAAACTCAACAAAATTGTAGGAATTCATAACAACGAGAATGGCAATGATAATTATGCACAATTTGAAAACAGATTGAAACAAACTATTTAGTACTGCAAAGTAAAAAAAACTAAGACACTGAATCCTCCAAAACAGGACTGGGTAAATAAAAGCATATTACATAAAATAAATTAAAAGAACATACTCTCGAAACAACAATCCAAAAAATGAGGAAATTGAGAAAAAGTTCGTAAAAGAAAGAAAAGCCGTTTCAGAAGAAATACAAACTATGAAGAGTAATTACTATTATAAAAGATTCTCTGAATGTAACAAGAAACCAAAGGAGATGTGGGACCTAATAGATAGCTTAACTAACAATAATATAAGGGAGGTCTCAATACCAGCTAAACTGAAAAAAGGGGATAAGGAATTGAAAGATGGACAGGAAATTTATGCGAATATTTTAATGAATTTTTTTCGACTGTTGGTTTATTGCTAGCGGAGGCCATTCATGCAAAGTACCATAATAACAAAATCTATACTGATGCAACACCTACCGATATCAATCCTAATTTTGGCCTCAGTAAACTAAATTTCACGACAAAAAAAGAAATCATTAAAATAATAAATAACTTAGATGTGAATACTAGCTCCGGAATCGATTACATAAATACAAAAACTTTAAAATCTATTAAAAACTCTATAGCTGACGAACTTAGTCGGTGCTTAAATATTTGTTTAGAAAGTGGTAGTTTCCCTGCGTCTCTCAAAATAGCCAAAGTGACTCCTATTTATAAATCAGGAACCAAAACAGATCCTAGTAATTATCGACCCATTTCTGTTCTCCCAGTATTATCCAAAATCTTTGAGAAAATTATATACAATTGGCTAGAATCCTACTTGAGCTCCATTGATTATCTATACCCTAAACAATACGGATTTAGATCAAAATCCAATACATTATCTGCCACTGTTGACTTAGTAACTAAAATAAAAAATAATATAGACGGCAGAAAAATTGCTCTGGGCATATTCATAGATCTAAAAAAAGCCTTCGACACGGTTAGCCACAAAATTCTCCTGGACAAATTAAAAGATATAGGTATCACCGATTACGCTCACAAAATCTTTGAATCATATCTAACTGACCGTTTTCAAGTGGTGAAGATCGGTGAATACCAAAGCAAACAAAAATTAATAACTTATGGAGTTCCTCAAGGCTCGATTCTTGGATCCATATTATTTCTGGTTTATATAAACAATATAAGTAAACTTGCCCTTAAAGGAGAACTGTCGCTATATGCCGATGATACCACCTTGTTTTATTATGGAAATAATATTGAAGACATAATTCGAGACGCCCAAAATGATCTTAACATACTTAATATCTGGTTTCAATGTAATTTGCTTACCCTTAATATAAACAAAACCCACTATGTAATATTTGCATTTGTATTTTATAAAAATAAAAGAATTAATGACTTTGAACAGCTAAAAATAAATAATATTACTATAAGTAGGTCCGATTCCGAAAAATATTTAGGCTTACATGGAAACCACATATTAAAAATATTAAAACAAAATTAGTATCTCTAACTGGAGCCCTTCGCAGTATTGTACGTTGCCTGCCACATAAAGTTCGTTATTTAATCTATAACTCCCTTATAAAGCCACACTTAGATTACCTAATCCAAGTCTGGGGATCAGCAGCTAATACTAATCTTAAAGTACTACAAACGGCGCAAAACAAATTGATTAAAGTATTATTTAACTATGATTTCTTAACATCATCAGAAAAAATATATAAAGAAACAAAATTAATGAACATAACTAATACCTACAAATACTACACTTGTATCTTAATCCCAAAATTATTATCAAAAGAAATACATTCAAACATAACCTTAACAATAAAAAATAAATAGCCCCAATTACAACGATTAAGAAGTGCCAATAATATAATCTTATGCCAACCCAGAACTAATTATGGTAAACGAAATATAACTTTTGAAAGTGTTGAACTGTATAATAAGCTTCCTAAAAATATTAAAGAGTGCAACAGTATGCACATTTTTAAAAAACTCCTAAAGGCCCATTTAAGCAATAAAACTGAAACATAAATAGAAATATCTTGAAATTAATTGTCAACCCATTGAATAGAAATAATATTTCCTGTTGTTACATCTAGTAACTCGTTATCGATGAATCTACGTAATCTTGTGTAGTGAGTTGTGACTCAACCGTGGCTCGCGTCGACTGTTGACGTCGACCGGCCCGGGTCAGTATGATTTTGATGCGATGGTGTTTTAAAACTACCCACTACTATTATAATTTTTATAAAATATCTGTATTATAATTTTTATAATATATTTGTATTATAATTTTTATTTAATATTTGTATTAGAAATTAGAAATGTATATAAGCTATACTTAACTAATTAGCCTATTTTAATTACTTTATAATTTCCTGTACGCTTTAAGATGCAATTTTGCTACTCACTTTTTATAATATAGCCTGTAAGTTCCATTTAAGTGGAAATTCCTTTATGGAACAATAAATGTCTTAAAATGTCTTAAACCATATTACAAGAAGTACCTAAATATCCGCAGCGTTGCAAACGTTCGTACTTATGCATGTAATTTACGTATATATATGTCGTTGTCAAGAATGTTGAGCGAAGATACGTAAATGATTCGGTATTCGTCTTAGCTCGGGTGTAACACATGTGTGGTCCGAGTGCGGGCGAGAGCAGGCGCCCGCTGCGCAATTCCTGCCGCCGAATTCCACCTTCGCACGACACGCCACAGGTTAGGATATCATCCCCACCATCTGGATCTGTGGCGGTCCTCCACAGTGCGGTTTTCAAGGAGCTTTCTTCCACGTACTACAAAGCTGTGGACTAAGCTACCTTGTGCGGTGTTTCCGGGACGATACGACATGAGTACCTTCAAAAAAGGCGCGTACACCTTCCTTAAAGGCCGGCAACACTCATGTGATTCCTCTGGTGTTGCAAGAGAATGTGGGCGGCGGTGATCACTTAACACCAGGTGACCCGTACGCTCGTTTGTCCTCCTATTCCATAAAAAAAAAGGTAGTCAGGGAAGAACTATCGAATTCTCATTTTATCAAGATATTCATACTGGTCACCTGATAGTTTGTGATCACATAGCCCATACGCTCTTGCACCACCAGAGAAATCACAGGAGTGTTGCCGGCCTTTAAGGAAGGTGTACGAGCTTTTTTTGAAGCTACCCACGTAGTATGTCCGGAAACACCGCACAAGGAAGCTCATTCCACAGCTTTGTAATACCAGAACTAGACCATAGACTTGTACCTAATACCAGAGGAACTACAAGAGGAAACACAAAATGAATAAGTAACCCGAAAACGCTTTGGTATGTTTGTCACGGGTGATGATCGAGTCAGTGGTTCTAATTATCGCACCTGAAACGCTTTTTAAAAAACGTTCATATCTCGTACGTCATCATAAACTACTAACAAAATCAAAGCGGGATAGATTCTATTTTGTGCAACCAGTCGACAATTTACAGTAAAGACTGGCATTGAATGCAATTACTAAATCGTTTTCGATACGATTTGAAAAGCACGTTCACTTAAACCTATATGGATAAGGCTGAGTACACACTCATTTGTTTTATTTTGAAGTGAAAAACAATAAAAATAGGCACACTTGAATGCGAGCAATTTATTTTGTGGCAATTAATTAAACTGAGATGAGACCGTTACGCTCTGTTACGTAACTGCAATGCTGCCTATATCAATACAATCTTCGTGCTGAGAAGAGGGCTTTTCGCGCTATTTATAACCCTGGTCCTAAAGAATCATTGAGAAAAATTTAAAGAAATAAACATCTTGACTGTTGCCTCTCAATATATTATTGATAATGTTCTATATGTTCATAAGCACACATGGAGGAATTTGATAGAAACTGTGACAATCATGATATTAACGCGAGAAACAAACATAAACTTGTTTTTCCTACTACTCGGTTAAGTCGAGTTAGTAAGTCTGTTGTTGGGCGATGTATATGCTTCTACAATATGATCCCAGAAAATGTACAAAGCAAATGTGTTACGAAATTTAAAAGAATTGTTAAAAAACGTTTGTGTTTAAGAGGTTACATAAACGATTTTCTTAATGATACAGACTTGCGCCCGTTGTTCTCAGGTCTGAGGCAGATTTTGAATGGGTGGTAGTTTTTGACGTTCAATAAGTGATTTTGAATCCTATTTTGAAAAAAAATAATTGAATTTGTTTGATAGTAGCGGTTGTCTTGATTTCATTTCTGTCATGTTGTCTGAAGCACAAACCGTTTATTATTATTAAAACATCGAGATATTGAGACAAATAGTAAAACATATTATGATAAAAGTAGCTTGAGAGTGAAATCCGTGGGCTCACTGAATTCGTAACTTTCATGCACAGCGAAATGAATAACTCGCCATGTGAACGAGGCCTAACAAGAAGCGGAAGTATTAAAGTTAGCGGAGCGAGTGAGCCCGTAATTGCGTCTAATCTGCACCCAGCCTAACCTTTTGATGGTTTTCAACATTCAGATACTTGAAACTGTAATTTAAATCTTTCAGTATCTAATTACGCGAAGTGCCTTTAATAATTTGAGATACTGGTGGTTAGAATTTCATTGGCGGTTATAAAACTTTTACAGTTCAATATGATAGATAAATTTGACTAATTGAAATAAGTAATCCAAGATGTGGTTTCTAACCTTTGTGTTATGAGCAATTATTGTACATATACAGGGTGGTTTTTTGAGAAGGGCGGTGATGGCCAAGGCGGAAACTACGAGACTTGTTGTGAAAAGGATAATTGTGTAATATAATGTTAAAATAATAACTTTGCGCAGCGACCATCTTGGATATCAATAAAGAATCCCAAATTCATGCTCTGCATCCTCTAGAAGCTCGGATTCGATATCCAAATTGTTGAAATCATAATTTTGCGATACTCTTCCTCATTCGGTGTCAATCGCTCTCTCAAATTTCCGTGACGTTCTTTTCCGTTTAATTTGTAAAAAGTTACTCTCATGCGCCTAAAGAAGTTTCACTTCAAGATGCATAAAAATATCACAGCATTTCATACTCTTGCGCAACCGTTTTTATAAAATATTACGCGGTCCTTTCGGGGTGGGGTCGTTGACCCGCATCGTTCGGCTAGTGTCTCAGCCATGCCCGCGTCGAACGCTATAGATAAATACGTTCGAGTGATTTTTGCCTACAGTGTTGGGAAAACCTCGCCTTATGACACCCCAGCCTGATTCTGGCAATGGCTTCGCATTCCAGAAGAATGTGTATGGGGTCTTCAGTGGCTTCGCAGCAGAATCTGCACAGGTTTGATTCACTGAGACCCATTCTGGCTAGGTGCCCATATAGCTTGCAATTGCCGGATAGGTACCCCGTGAGGGCTCTCAGTTGTGTTCTGTCCAAGCCTATGCATTTTTTGGCACGCTTCCGTTGATAGTTGCCAAGGAGCAGCTTAGCTTGCCGATGGCCTGGTAACGAGCACCAGTAGCTGGCTGCCTCCAGCATTTCTTGCTTCCTTAGGATATTGTGGATGAGAGATTCACCGGCTCCAAAAAAGGGTTCAGGGCCTATGAAGGGGGATGAGGCACCATCCTTAGCTAGCTAGTCAGCTTTCTGCATTCAGCATTACCTGCTATTCCTTTGTGCCCCGGTATCCAAGCCAGGGTAACTTTATTTCTCTGGCAGAGGATATCCAGTTTTCTTCTGCATTCCCACACTAACCGTGAAGTTATTGTGTAGGATGTTAGTGCCTTGAGAGCTGCTTGGCTATCTGACATTATGGCAATATTCCTTGACTGGTAATTCCTGTCGAGGTTCATTTGTAAGCACCTGTCTAGTGCATATACTTCCGCCTGGTATATAGTTGCTGCTTTACCTAAGGCATCATGATAATTGATTGCAAAAAAAATATATTAATAATAGGCTATTTAACATTTTAAAGTAGTAGTCTAAGGAGGATGATTTTAGCTACGGTTCCCACGAGGGAGCGTGCGTTCGAAAATCGAAACTCCATTATTTTTTTATGACAGTAAGGGATGAGACGAGCAGGACGTTCAGCTGATGGTAATTGATACGCCCTATCCAATACAATGCAGTGCCACTCAGGATTATTGATAAACCCAAAAATTCTGAACGGCACTACGATTGCGCTCATCTCCTTTAGATATAAAATGTTAAGTCACATTTGCCCAGTAATTTCACTAGCTACGGCGCCCTTCAGACCATAACACAATAATGCTTACACATTACTGCTTCACGGCAGATAAAGGCGCGGTTGTGGTACCCATAATATAGTCGGCATCCTGTGCAAAGGAGCCTCCCACTGGTATACTACCCCATATCTGATAAAGGTTTTTATAACATTTTTTTATATTTTATAAATAAGTATTTATAAATAAATATTTCTTTTTTTATTTTATAAATAAATATTTCTTTTTATTTCGATTACTATGCTGATATTATTAATATACCATTTTGTGAAGAAAAATTTCACTTGTTTATTTGTGTAGGTATGTTTCCCGATCGGAATTGAAAAACCACGGCTTGCCACAAAACACCTTCATTTCTGCGAATAGTGTGCACAGAATGACAGAAGAAATTTCTAAAAATTAACTTATTTTATGGCATCGGTTACATAAGTACAAGTAGTATAATAATTTTTTTTTAATATTGAATATACAGACAGACACGGCACGTAAGTTTGGCATCCAACTCTTAGCTTCTGCAGCTCAATCTCGTCAATATTCTAAGTTGAACTAAAATACATATTACGAAATCTTTTTCCATTGAGAGATCGTCAGCAATCCCCACTTCTGCATTACAAAAAAAATAAAAAGTGTACAAAAGCATTAATTATATTTTAATTAGTATTCGCTTAAAAAAGTCTCTTTATTTCGGAGTTGGTTTGAGCCTTTTTTCAGCGGTGTCGTTTCAGAAGCACAATAGGTACACCAGTCTTGATGAGGTGACATGGAGTAGGACGATTGGATGCGGCACAATTGAACTGCAATTGGAAGCCACAATGTTTCAATAAATGATGATCTAAGTGTAATTATTTGATTGTAAAGTATTTAATTATATTTTATAATTTTTTAAAATAATTTCCTTTACAACTCAAAAATAACATCTACAAATTTGTGAAGTGGTTTTTGACAGTTTTTTTTCGAATGCATGTTTGTCTCTTATTAAATTCTAACGAAAGCCGTGGAGAGTTTGCGATGGAAACTATTTTCAATATAATATATTTTGCCCTATTACGACATTTCTTTGAATATGTACGTTCACATAAAGTCTAGTTTGCGACTAACGGACTACGCGAACTTATTCAGCTCTTTTCAGCTTTTGTCCATAGAAAACAATTTTGTATGGAGACGTGTACGCGTCGATTCAGCTTTCCGCGTCCATTCTGCTTTCGCGGCAAACCAGCATAACATGAGGATTAATGTGTTTTTATTATGCGAATGCTATAGAGAGCGTTCGGCGCTGTTCCGCCGCGTACAGCGCTGTTCGCCGTCGAATGTATGTCGGCGGAACAGCTCTTTACAGGGATGGCTCGCGACTCCTTGTCGACAAGTTGCGACCTGTATTGTTCCTGCATTGATTTGACGTAAGCACACAAAGATTAAAGAGTGCAGACGTGATTTAAAGTTATTATTCTCATTCTTACGCCGCCGTACGCGGCTGATGGAAGCAGAGCTGTATAAGTGTGACCAAAATCGTTCAGCGAAACGCGAATGGAGCTGAATAAGTGCGCGTAGTCCCTAAGAGTGCTTTTGCACTATTTCCGATCAGAGTCCGAACCGTACCTGAGGAAACACGCACTAGACCGATCTCTCATCCAAATCCAAACAATTCAGGGGCCACTTTTTGGTATAATTACGGCATTTTACGCGGAGCCACAACGGAGCATTCATGTCGGCATCATGAGTCCTTTCAATCGGCGTCAACTTCTGGCATTGCTATCTGCTAGCTATGAGCTTTTTACAATCACCACCCCGCTGCTTCTGTGCACGAACGCAGCTCGGAATCTCGGATTCGGTTCGGACGCAGTGCACCAGCGTTCATACAAAAAATACTATGGCAACTTCGGTCCATCAATAATCTTCTCCGCAATGGACATTACTGGTTGACAGAAAGAAATTGGATGACGGACATAGTTATAGTTCTACGACTACTTCGAAACCGTATTATTCACGGGTACGGATTAGAATCTGATCGGACTTAGTGCGAAAGTGCTCTTACCGTCATTTATGTCAGTGCAGAAATATCACATAGCGGTTAGAAAGATATTTACTTCTATACTTAATATTGATACTGCCACATCCAAAATGGGTAGCTCCAGGTGAATCCGCCATTCATTAAGTCGGTAAGCATTTAATTCTAGTCGGGAGGAGTTAATGAGACGTCGCGAACGCACTTTTTAATTTTATGATACTATTACGGTTTGTTTAACTTCACCATAAAACTGGGTGAGCTCTGTTTGTTTTCTGTTAAAACTCTATAGCTCAATTCAGATATATCTTAGGATAGTTCATTACGTTACTTTTATCAGTGCCTTTGTCGAAGACAAGGTTTCAATATGACATCTCATTAGTTTAGTCCATTATAATACTTAATGTTAATAAATAATTATCCCTTTAATATTTTTACAATTTACCACAGCATCGGACACAAGGTAAATCAAAAATTAGGATTGCTGATTAAAACGAAATAATGTATAAATAAGAATTTTAATATTTAATTAAATTAAAACAATTTGATTGATATTATCGAAATTAGTCCACATGTATCACCTCTAGACCAAAAAAAAATCAATATAAATATACCTTTAACCAAACATAGACATATAAACACAGTCGGTTTAAAAGAAAGTTATTTTTGACGGCTCAAGCACATACTTAAAACAACGGTAATGTCTTGCCCTTAAGGTACTTCACAACGAAACACTTGTGAGGTAAGAAAATATTGTTAGGAAAAATATTGTAAGAACTGCAACTATTAGTTGGAAAAACAACATGGCTTCCCGACATTGGCGGGACTTGACGTCATCACTCAATTGATTGATGCGGAACCGGAAAGTGCCGACTAGTGTGTATATACTTTTGAAATTGTAAAAAAATTGAGCCTGAACTTTAGGTATTTCACTACATACTTTGGAAATGTGAAGTTTTACTAGTAAAGTTTAAATTTAAAGGTTTAAATTATTCCATTTATATCACGAGCAGATTTATATAAAAGAGAACATGAAAGGTAATTAAATTATGTTGAAGATAATCTAGTTTTATTTAGTTTAGTTTTATTTTTAAGTTGGACTACAGTTTATCTCCGGGATCAGTGTGCTTCTTGGCAAAAGCCTCCTCCAATAATAATAATGTAAATTTCAGGGTAAGGAAAGCGGGCTTTTTAAGCATTGTCAATATATAAGCAATTTGAGAATTCAATGCTAAAAGAAAAGTGTTTCAATAATAAATTAAAAACAGTCATAGATCACCCGTGTCAGTATAAACCGATTGCATATGCCTCGTGCATTAAACGCGTTCGGTTAAAGAAAAACATACTTAATAATAATAAACTGCCACGTGACTTGACCGACTCGTTGTCTGAGACAAATTTAAAACAGAATTAACTGATCAACCTAGTAAGAAATTTGAATAACTTATGCTTAGTAATTATTTGTAAAATTATAGGTACTCTGTGTATAACTATCAATTCTAACGAATGCGGACTATTTTTCTTTTGTTCATGTAACTCTGTTGGCGTAGACTAATTTAGCAATAGTACAAACCTCAGTGGTTTTTATTGCTTTAAAACCTCAATATAAATTTTATTCTATTAATAAAATATTCACTAAAAATATAGTTTACATTGCACCCTGTGTATAGCATTCCGACTCCAGTTCAAGCCAATTACTTATGCTGACGGCCTCTACTTCTTGTCTCTGGGCAACCGTTCTATCATCATTGTGTTCCACTTGTCCCGGGGCCTTGGATCATGCACTGTCCAACTCCACTTGTGCTGGTCTATATATGAAATCATATTAGTAAGTTTTGTTTTAGACCTTATTTGGCTATTTCTTACAATGTCCTGTTTTTATGCCTCATTAACAATATTCTTGCTATTCTTAGTGATGTAAGTGACCAGTTTTTGCACCTGTAATGCCACCATGCATCCCATGAGAGAAAATATGTTTTTTAAGGCAATACTTGTAGCACCGTTTGCAATTATTTTATCTATTTCCTTTGGAGTTTGATCTGAATGTGGGATAATTTTGTCAAGGAATGCTTATTATTTTACATATTCAAGTGGTAAGGTTATTAATTTTTATTGTAATTGAATTCATAACAAGCCCTACTACCTCACTATGTATTTTGGCATCTCTTCAAATAAAACTTTTTAGTCTGCAAATTGAATTGTTCACCTTTTTTTCATTTATGTTGTCTCTAAATTGAAAATATAAGTTTAAGGTTTTTGTAAAAGGAAAAAAAGAATTATATAGTTTTGTTTTCAATGTTTTTTCTTGTTTTTCGGACTGACTTGAAAAATTATGAGTAACAAAATTACCTTGTTTACTGTTACTTTTTAATAAATTTACCTATAGCATGCAATGTAAAAGCTTTTGGTTAAGACCAAGATTAAGGATTGGTCTCCGCTGCGCTCCAACTAAATACCTCACTATCTAAGACCAATAGCTTTTGTGTAACAGAAACTATAAGATGCTTGTGTGCGTGGCATCTTGACACTCAATGGCATCTTTCAAATGTTGTAACATATGCTTCGTGTTATTTTACATTGAAATTAATAAAATACAAAATACTTATGATATGTGATCCCAGTGTTATTCTTATTTCTTGCAGTAATATTTGTACAAAGTTATACTACGCAACCCGCCATTTTAGTTTCATTTATTAGCCATGTTCAACAAAACATGTGGCGCGTCAACGTCACACTTTGCGACTACCCCTGCAGTATCTCAGTATCTGGTTGGAGCGCAGCGTAAATCCTTAATCTGAGCTTTTGGTGCTGTATAATCTTCGTGTGTTTCAAATAAATATTATTTTGCAATATTTTATATTCACCCTAACACTAACAAAAAGCGCGAGCGAAGGTCACGTAGACTAGAGTACGAGGAAATCAGTGAAGTGTGGTTACACCAGCGTCTTCTCGAGGGCTGTCGAAACTAAGTTCGCACTTTTTGCTGTCGCGTCGTTAGTGTGTCGTTGTTTTTATTAAATACAAGTTATATCTCCCGGCTATTTCTACGGAACTCAAGAAATTGTAACTTATGGAAAAATATTTATTATATTTTTAAGTTGATACATTATCTAATATATAAAATTCTCATGTCGAGGTGTTTTTGTAGTTAAACTACTTCGAAACGGCTTGAGAGATTCTCATGAAATTTTGAGTGCATATTGGGTAGGTCTGAGAATCGGACAGCATCTATTTTTTATCCCCCTAAATGTTAAATTTGGCGTGGACCACCCGTACACGCCAAATTTTTTTTTTAATTTTTTTGATATTTTTTTTTAAATTTGATTAAAGTAACATATTACATTATTCAAATTTTGAATTTGAATCTTTATTCAATATAGGATTTAAAGACAAAAAACTACCACCCATTTGAAATAGTGTGTCTCATAGCTGAGAAGAACGGGCGCAAGAAACTCAGCAGTCTTAATTTATTTTCCTTAATTTAGTTACGATGTATGTATTATCAATTAAATTTATGATTAGATAGCCTGAGGGCGTTTGGTTCTTTTCTTTAACTAATATTAAAACAATAATAAACTAACGAGATAAGTTACTCCAAATTATTTGAAATTGACCGTTTTGTTAAAGTTGGAGTAGTGTTGTACCTCGGTCACTGTCAATAAATTTACTTGGTCAGTGGCCAAGGTGCATTTAGATATTGAACTTTGGGCAGGAGAATATTTTCTTAAATTATATCATATTCACGTTATATAATATTCCTAATAAAATATAAAAGATTTTGTCTCATTAAAAAAAAAGAAATTATGAATATCATTTTGATTTTGTTCAGAATTTGTGAGTTATGTTTTGTTAAATATGTTTTATGAACGAATAGAACAGTTTTAGTTAAGAATAGTTAAATTTTCCATAAATTCCCGTTAATTCCTCAATCTGTCTTACGTAGGCCATACTACTGGCCTAGGTACATAAGGTATGTTGTACCTTGGCCATAAATCATTTTTTTTCATTTTAATTCAAAAATCTTTTGAGTACAGTTCGTCAAATGAAAATAAAAAGTAGGTAAAATTGCAGTTAGGATTAGAAAGAAATATTTTTCTTTTTATGATAATAAGGGACGAAACGAGCAGGACGTTAAGTGATTGATACGCCTTGTCCTTGCAATGTAGTG
The DNA here is from genome assembly GCA_949711755.1 of Leptidea juvernica. Taxonomy (NCBI): domain Eukaryota; kingdom Metazoa; phylum Arthropoda; class Insecta; order Lepidoptera; family Pieridae; genus Leptidea; species Leptidea juvernica. The sequence goes on from CATIXQ010000028.1 coordinate 3,459,753, forward strand.
CCGCTCAGGATACTAGAAATTCTGAGCGGCACTACAATTGCGCTCATCACCTTGAGAAATAAGATATTAAGTCTCATTTGCCCAGTAATTTCACTAGCACATGGAGAGGATAAGCGGTATTGGCGACTATTTCCATTTTGCATAAAGTTTCAGTTTTTGTTTTATAATCCTTATTTTGCCTCGTATGAAACAGACAGGATAACATCGAGTTTTAATAATACTGCAAAGCTTCCGGGGAACACAAGAGTCAAATATATTGTAAATTTAGTTGTAGAAAAGAGTTAAACAAAATTATAGGTCGCTGAAAAGGTACAAATCATTAATTAAATTTTGATAGTAAGTTTACTCAATTACTTAATACTACTTAAATTCGATAATGTTTATAGAGACATTTTTGAGTTTTAAATAAATAATGTTTCGGTGGCATTCTAACTAAATCATCCATAAAATGTTTAAATACATTGACACACTCATACACAAATTATCTTGCCCCAAACTGGCCTTAGCCTGTACTATGGGTACAAGACAACGATATATTTAATATTTATACTTATTAAAACATATGAACATCCTTGATTCGGAAACAAGGAACCATAAATTCATCACATAAATGATTGCACCTACAAGGATTCGAACCCGGAACAGAACAGGGATTGAACCCTCTAGCTTAGTAGTCAGGGTCACTAACCATTTGGCTATATGGGTCATGTCCACAATACGTTCAAATAATATTGTTAGCGAAAAGCAAGCAATGTTTTATATTTTGTAAAAAGTCTGCTCATTGGTAAAATGGTTTCACAAGGCTCTAAGAGAATTAAATTAAATTTCAATTAAAATTTATTTATTAAAAGATTATAAAATTGCAAAATAAGAATAATAATAGTGTAAAGAGCTGATATTAAAACTAAATAATGACAAAAAGAAAAACTTATTAAAGTTATAAATAAAGTTGTAAATAAAAAGGTATAAGGTTCTTCAATTTATTGACTTTTAACTAATAAAAATAAAATGTAGATAATGTTTATTTTAACACTATTAGTAATTTTTCTCGTACAGCAAAAGATAGGACAGAATGGAAATCTTTGGAGGAGGCCTTTGTCGGAAGACAAGCTGTACCACAGTACCTTTTGCCGATAGTATTTAAAGGCACTTTTTTACTTTATTTTAGTACCTAGTATGTAAAATTTGTACAGCAATAAAGGCTTTTTTTATTTATTTATTTATTATAGTAATTTTTCTGTATCTTCATAGGACATATTTTGAAGTGCTTCATGAAGAGTCTGTTTACAATTAATATAATTTAGGGGAATTAGAAGCTAATGTTGAGCATTAGCTTAGTTACCGGAACAAAGAATGGCAGAAATGTAGCTGTAACAGTAAGGGACTCCGCTTCCGCGTCCGAGCTGTTAATGAACAGAATAAGCGGTTCCCGAATCACTGGATTGTTAGAGGCGAAGCCAGGGCCGGATTTAAACTTAATGCCGCCCCTGGGCATCGGAAAAAAATCCGCCAGTTTACATAAACTTATAGTTTATATATTTAATTTTTCAATACTAAAATACCTAATTTATTGCAGAAACTTTATGATATGTTATATATTCTGAAAACATGAATAATTAATATTTGTTTTTTTCTAACAATTATAAATTTGGCACTAAGGGTGACTCATAATTATATAACATCAATTTTTTCACAGGCAAACACGTCTGACTTTTTGAATTGCGAATTGGTTTAATTTATTTAGTTTAATTATATTTAGCAATCTTAATAAGACTAAAAAAATTTTTTGCACTTTCAAAATTTTGCCGCCCTAAAAAATTTGCCGCCCTGGGCACTTGCCCCAACTGCCCCTAGTGTTAATCCACCGCTGGGCGGAGCTATGAACCTGAACATAATGGTCTCCTCAACTTACCACTTTAAAAAATTATAACACTAGAAATAAGGGTTTGCTTGTAAGTAACTAATTCTTGTAGATTTCATAACATACATAATAGCTTTAAGGGTATACATACAGAGAGAGAGATACAGCTGTCTAATATAGCCACGCACGGACGGACAGTTGAGCCAATGTAATAATTTACCGTTGGCTCCTATTAAACAGGCTCTAAAACGTGATTTTCATTATTATTACACTAGAAATAAGGGATTGCTTGTAACCAATTCTAGGAGGCTTCATAAGGGGTAAAGGGTTAAGGTAATAGCTTTAAGGGTAAATGTATACACTTTTATAATAAAGTCCCAGTCACTGTTCAAGCATTATCTATAAATACATTTAAATGTTGTATTGAAAAATAGTTCTGTCGTAAATCCTACTACTCCACGGCTGAATATCTAAGTGATCCGACAGCCTGTGACTAGATTATGATTGTTTTATAGCAATAGCAATAACAGTCTCTACAATATCGTATACTTGATTAAAAAGAGCGCATAAAATTGCTGGGAGGTTTCATGCGCCGCTTCTTCTCTCTCAAGCTTCTTCTTTCCGAAGCGGTAGTAGTATCTAGTATATTAGAAATGACATCAAAGAGAATTCTAAAGGAATCGGATTTGAGAAAATAAATGCCTTTTATGCCTTTTTAAAACGAAAGATCTACGCGCGGCCGCACTATCCGAGCTGAGCGTCAGATTTTAGCGTTACACGAGAGATATGCTTTTTTAAATAAAATTCTTTTTTTTTGTTACATTATCACACTCTTCGTTGTTTATGCTTATTGAAAATTATTATCCATCTATAATAGTGTGTTTTTTACCTATTAAAACCTTTTCACCTATAAAACTAATCTTAAAAAAATATTCAGTTCTAATGAACCTTAATTCTTATTATTTCTGTTTTCTATATTCTAGTTTTTCAAGTATATAGCTCACTTTTACCAAGTTTTACTTAACTTTGCTGCGATTTACTTTTATTCTAATTGTACGTGCACGCTTGCACCTAAGAAGATGTCGCTTTTATCTTTAACATCTATGTTCTTACGTTCCAAGGGAATTACACATTACTGCTTCACGGCAGAAATAGGCGCCGCTTTAGTAGCCATAATCTAGTTGGCTTCCTGAGCAAAGGAGCCTCCCACTGGTAAAGATTAAGCGAATAGTTTTACCTGTGTTTTGTTATTTATTATATTTAATACAGTAATAATGTCACTTCATCTAAGCCCAGATTTGGACGCTGGCTTAGTGCGAATTTAGGCAGTCGATTGGGAGCTAAATGGGTCCATTGAACTAAACTGATGGCTTTTAGATCAAGCTTCGGTAAGCCTGTTTAATAGGCTTAGATCATGTTACATATGGGATCAGCTTCCGTGTCTAACTTTTAAGTTGCATATGACAGGAATACTAAGATTTTAAGCGTTAGTATTTTAAGATAATATTTTCGAAATATATATTATATTTCTTCGAACATGTGGGTGAGTAGGGATAGACTTATTAATATCAAAAGAATTCATGTGTTCCATACTATCCTACAAGATATAACATTACTTTTTTTTTAATTTCCAGTTGTAAAGACTCCCCATAGAAGTGAAAAATTAGAAGTTTTAGTGTTATAATTTTAGCTTTCGTAATGTTTAAAATGTTTTCACAAAATCCAGTGAGTTTCAGTTAAAATATATACGCAGCACTACTGTTGCACAATACGTCAGCTGTATAGCTACAGATATAATGCTATAAGAATTTCACCCATCCAAAAAGTGTCTAACTATAGGTATGTATTTATTTTTTTAATTAGGTATTTATTTATCGCGTGCGCCAGTAATTAGCATATCGGTGACGCGAAACAATAAGATTTTCCTCTACCAAAAAGTGCCGAACGCGTCTCGAGAAGTTTTCACTTCCAAAGTTGTTAAATAATCAAGAGAGGTCTCTATAAGAACATGTTAAAATTTTAAAATTTGTAATTTGCTGTAACTTTTTCGTCTATACGCTAGTATATATAAGTATATGGGCTTGACAATATTGAAGAAAAATAATTTTAATAATTATTTCTAAATTAAATATACACGAGAATTTTTGGGGGCGACTAACGATAAGCGAGATCTTATCGTTGGGAAAATGTGTCAAGTTTAAGTTTTTATGCCTGTCTTCTTCCAAATATATTTCTGTCTCATTAGTTTCGCATAAAACTTCAACTCTTCCATTGTTTTTTTTTATGTAGCTGCCAATCTTCAACCTTTTACATACACCAACCAAAACTTGGTTATCGATGTTTTATTCAAATACTTATTTGTCCCAAATAGTGATTTTTGCATTATATAGACAAACGTAGAGATATTTATGTTTTTCAGGCTCTGATTTGTATATTATGTATAATAATTTTGGTCAAACTTTGTTGAGGAAATTTAGATCCCCACCTTCTCTCGCTACATAACTTACAACAAAAACTTATTATTTATTTAAATATAACCTACTTACTATCAATGACGTTCTATATTACGCCATTGCCTACTACATACAATTCTACGCGACGTCAAAGAATCAAGCTGATCGGAGATGACTTGATCGTCGATGATGCGAGCCACTATGTAGACAAAATCTTAAGACCGTTTGTGAAGTATTTATGGGTGTATTTTATATGTTAGACACAACTTTATAATTATAAACTTAACTTTATATTAATTATGCTGGGGCTACTGCTTCGACTGCCGAAGACAGCAAGCGTAGCAAATATGTTGGTCTCAGTGAGTCATACATTTTTGTGCCGTTTGGTGTCGAGACACTTGGCCCGTGGGGCCCAGAGGCGCGGAGAATGTTCAAAATACTATCTTCGCGCCTCAATAAGGCTACTGCAAACCCAAGCGCTGGCAGCTATTTCGGTCAACGGATCAGCCTTGCTATCCAACGCGGTAATGCTGCCAGTATTCTTGGTACGCTTCCACGTAATGATAGTTTTAATTTTATGTAGTCGTAGTATTGTAAATATAGTTATAAGATTTGTTTTGTTTGAATAATAAATATACTTTATAATTTCTTTATATTAAGTAAAGTCAAAGTATAAAGCTCTTGGCTGCTCAAAGGGTAAACTCGGAGATCGAATTAGAAATGGGAAGATATATAGGAGAACACGTGGACAAGGCACATAGCTCGACGGATAGATGGCCGGTAAGGCAGTTAAGTCCTCGAATCGCGATTACGTACGGAAGCCGCAGTGTTAGTAGGCCCCACAGAAGATGAGCCGACGATCTGATCAAGATCAATAGGATGAATGAGTGCAGAACCGATCGTCGTGGAAATCTTTGGGGAGGACTTTTTCCAGCAGTACTAATCATGTTGCTAATTTTTTTACAATTTATAGATACTCAAATCCTTTATTACAGGTAGAGAAATAGCGTTAATAAAAACGAATTTTCCTTTTTAAATTGCATTTGTAATCCACTTCGTTTTTTTGAATTATTTGTGTGCGCAATGCAGTGACTAAAAACAAACAGATTCACGTGCATCATCTAGAATAAGTTTCTCAAAACAATTGAAATGGTTCCGTATAAAATATTCAGAGCTCAATCCGGGAGCGAGCTTATAAATCAACAAGGCCCGTCAGTCTGTTCATCATTTGACAAGGGTTTCTAGTTTTCTTGAAATTTCATTTATATATTATTCAGCAATCGAGATCTATTGCAATTGCTTGATAATTCGAGTTGTTAGTTGCTTTAGTTTACGAGATTAGCGGTTTATCATCGGTGACATATTAATTTAGTTGTTCGGTCTGGAAGTGACACTATTGGTCGAATGATTTAACGACTAAAAGCCTATTAATGCGGTTTTTAATCGAAATCAAACTCGCCAATTTGAAATTTATGAACGCGATAAGTTATCATTTATTGAGATGAAAATTAAGAGAGCATAGGACAAAAAAAGTGTAGGTACTTGTACGCACGCAAGACGTTATTCTTCTTTGGCGTAATAAAACAAAAATCCTTAAAAAACAATCAATGAAAATAAAATTATTTTTAAAAGAAATAGAGAGAAATAAAATTATTTTTAAAAGAAATAGAGAGAAATAAAATTATTTTTATTTCAAAAGTTGTATATATAAATTGGAATTTATTCACGTACATTAAATCCGGTAAATGTAAAAAGAAAAGAACTTGACATTCATAAGGGTCATTTCCTTGACCTACATAAAAAAGTCATTTTGATTTGATTTGATTGGTAAGAGCGCTAGGGCGTATCCCGAATAGACACGGGTTGGAAGCCCGCATCGTTGATCTCCGCCGCCCAAATTCTCCTGTAACCTGCTAATCTTGTTACCTAGATTAATCCCAGGAGCATTGCTGGCTGTTTGAAAATGTCTGCGCGCATTTTTTGAATATACTCATGTCGTTCCATCCTGGAAAGTCTGCACAAGGATTTCCTTCAAAATTGCTCTGATGACGACTTTTCTTTCAAACATATGAAGTAATAGAGGGAGCGCGTTACACACTTTTAATACACTAGGTATTGAAAGACCATAAGTTGTATTTCGCTGCTATTGGAATACAGAATGAAATCTGTATCGTACTGTATCTGTGCCGCTCTTCGACAACACTTCCCTTAAAGCCTCGCCTAGTATCGGAATACTGGGTCTCGAAATCTCGAGCGATAGCCAATTTCGTGGCCATCTGGAGGGCAAAGCCAAATTGACTTCAAAGAAACTGGGCGTCATTAATAGAGCACGGCAATACTTCAAGCCGGCCCACATTCTAGCGCTGTACAAAGCGCAGGTCCGGCCACATATGGAGTATTGCTGTCATCTCTGGTCTGGCGCACCCCAGTATCAGCTCGATCCATTTGACCGCGTGCAACGCAGAGCAGCTCGAATTGTCGGGGACCCAGTGCTCTGTGAACGGCTGGATCACTTGGGTTGAGTAGAGACGTCGCTTCATTGTGTGTCTTCTACCGCATTTATCAAGGGGAGTGTTCCGAAGAGCTGTTTAACCTGATTCCTGCCGCCGAATCATCTTCGCACGACACGCCACAAGTTAGGATATCATCCCCACCATCGGGATGTGTGGTGGTCCTCCACAGTGGAAAAAAAAATGAAAGGCGGCGATCACTCACTCTCCTCCCCACTTTAACTTTCACATCCTCATCTCATACGTAGATATTATAACGTAAGTTCGAGTGAAAATAATTAAAAAAATAATAAAAATTGTTATCAAGAGATTAATGTGGATTATTATGGATATTAACGAGTTCATTGTACTGAGTTTACTTACTATGCATAGCAACATTTTTGTACGTTCCAATCGAATAATAGTACCTAAAGAATTATTTTGGAAGAGTCACAAAAGCAACGAGACTACGTTGATGGTATGAACGTCCACAAATTTTTCTACAAGTAAATAATAAATATCCTGCCTTATGGGAAAGCTCATGATCGCTCAGAGAGCAATGGAGAGGGCTATGATCGGAGTTTCGCAGGAGATCCGTAGGAGAACCAAAGTCACTGACATAGCCCAAATTATTGCGAAACTGAAGTCACAGTCGGCAGGGCACATAGTTCGACAGACAGATGGTCCGGTGGGGCAGAAAACTCCTAAAATATCGACCGGAACGGACCGGAAGACGCAGTGTTGGTAGGCCCCTACAAGATGGACCGACCATATAGTCAAGATCGCCAGAATACGTTGGATGAGGGCAGCACAGGACCGATCGTCGTGGAGATATTTGGAGTAGGCATTTTGGGGGAGGCGTCCAGCAGTAGACGTCTTCCGGTTGATGATGATGATGAGATGGTGAATCTCGTGCTTCAAACTCAACCAACGTTCCAATATAAATTGTACAGAGGCGGCTAGTGGAAACCTAAGCACTGGCTGCTATTTTGGTCAAATGCGGCCATTATTCTTGGTACAATTCCCCGTGAGAGAGTTTTAATTTAATGTGATCATAATATTGAAAATATAGATATAATGTTTGTTTTGTTTATATAAATATAATATGATTGCACAGTGTGTAAAGTACAACATCTATTAAGATTATACCGTGCAGAGCCCACGATTTCAGGTCGAGCAAGTGCCCGGAAGTAATTTCAATCAGACAAGATCCAGGTATTGATTTCCGCAAGAATATTTCGTGCAGGCAAAGTTGAGGTTGATTGGAGTCTTTTAAACAAGAGAATGAAAGGTATTTTGTTTGGGCAACTTTTGTTTCATATTTAAGTAATTAAAAAATATTTAAATGCGAATAATTATGACTGAAACTCACAATTACGTTTTTCTGACATTTAAGTAGATAAGATAGTTTTGTTGTATACCACAAAACTATTTATTTATTTAATTATTTAAGCAAACTTTACAGCATTTCTCTTTACAAATTAATACTTTAAATTATATACATGAATTGCCTATAACAAAAGTTTGACAGGTTAAATTATAATGAAATAATAACGCTAAAAATAATATTGTATAGATTGTTACTATTATGATAATTACATAAAAAAGAAGAAGTCCTGAATAATGTGTGCTTGTGATACATAATTATTAAACAGGTATGTGAGTAGTGTGTAGAGTTCAGTCTAATGGGCATCGTTCTCAACATGTGCTCGTTTAGATTCAGATGATAAGATTTTTTTCTGTAAGGCAAACGGGCAAGGGGCTCACGTGATAGAGAGTGGTGAGGTAACCGCCCATGGACATCCATAACACTAAGAGTTAAGAGATGAGTTGACGGTATTTAAATTGAGAGAATATACTCTATGCTTAAAAGTCCCTAAGTCATAATATCAGTTCGGGAAAACAGCAGTAGGTAATTGATTCCAAAAAAGTAGCTGTGCGAAACAAGAAATTCTTTACAAAACGCGCGGTTGTAAAATATTACCTTTAATATAAACTTAAAAAAATAATTAACATATACTTAGCTCAGGTTAATTAATTGGTGTTTTCGCTTCCTGGCGATTTCAAGCAGGTGATCACTCGCCTTCACTGTATGTAAGTAAGTAAGTAAGACCTTTATTTGTTGGCAATGGTAATGCATTATAGATGTTTTAAATACATTTTAGCTGTCCAAGTCGTGCCCGTTATTGAGCATACAATTATTTCACATAGAGAAATAATAATCAAAAATAATTATCACAAAACAAAATTGATTACATCGTTAAATAAAGTTAAATTAAATTAATTGCATCATGAAGTTAAAAATAAGAGTGACTATATCATTCTGATGACCACACTTCTCGCCTTACTGCTCTACTTCAAATCAAATCAAATCATATTTATTCAACTCATTGCCACTCTTTAAAATCAATATGTACAGCTTCGTTTGTTTTACAAATTATTTTAATTACTATGTGATGCAACAAAAAAGCTCAAACATTAGATATCCAATGAATAACACGAGTAAGTTAAGGAAGTAAATGTAAATTAAAAAAATAATATAAAAAATTTATTGAAGTAGGCGTTACTTTACGGAAATCCATAATTTAGTCCCATCACCTTTGTTGCGTATCTCTTCCGGGGGTAATACGTCACAATAGCCGACCAATCACAGCGCGTCATTTCATGGGACGAGGGTATAAAAGAGCGGCGTCCGGCTCACTTGATTCAGTCTCGTGCCAGATTTTGGCGAGACAACACGTCCTGAGGATGCCTCGTGCAGTGGCGAAACACGTGTCGAATTGCTTAAAGACAAATATTGGCGGAATTAACACTAAAGAAAACTCAAATCATTTGTATAAAAATAATATAAGCTATTACAAAAATAAATGTAAATTTGTGAGATAATTTGAATTTTTACAACATGAAGGAAATTTTCTGATGACAGGACGATCCAGCCACCACAAGTAGAGCCCGAAAAAAAATTCTCATTGTTTAGGGAAGGGAAGGACCCGGTCCATTATACCGCTATAACCATTGATATAGAATCATGAATTTTGGCGAGTAAACATCACACAAAATCACGATTTGCTGTTATATTACAAGCAAGTGCGGCTCGGAAAACGTTTTATCTTAATATATATAAATCCAGTGTTTATATAAATCCAATGTTTGTTTCCAGTGAACTCCTAAACTAATGAACTGATTTTAATGAGGATTACTTCATGGAGTGCAGTTTAGTCTAACTTGAGAGATAGGATAGTTTTTATTTCGATTCGGGACCCATAATTATTTTTATTTCCAATATTTGTTTTGTACGGACACAATATTTTCTATGAAAAAATTTTTTGACGCACGGTTTGACAGTTCTGCCGTGAAACAAGTTCATTTTAACATCAGTGAGCATATTTTACGAAATTATTCTTGATCTTATGAAATTGACGAATTCATAAAAAACAGTATTTTATTTATTATGTACAGAACAACGTCTGTTGGGTGAGTTATCATATTATAAATTAAGTACCACAAGCCCGCTCATTGTATGAATTGTCATGTGTAATAAAATGTCATCGAACGAATAATTTGTATTGCGAATATAATATAGGTATTTCTAAGTAAAAATATATGTTTCGGATGTGTAGTCACCATAAGTTAAATACTATTAAGTTTATTAGCATTATTTCGATCGGTTCCCCATTTTTTAGTAAAGGCAGATAGATAGATGGAAAGTTGCGGCGGGTTAAACCATCTGTGGTTATTATTTTGATAAGCAAAATAGTCCTAATAATATTCCGCGGAACCCTAGAAAGCCATACATCAAGTAGGAATGTACGACTCGTATATATTGACGTCCATTGAAGTTTTTCAAAACTAAAATTCATTAGACTTGAGACTTTCGACTAGAGTCGAAATATACGCTAAAAACACAAAGAGCTAAGTGTGAAACGAAGTGAGAAGTAAGGAGAATCCATTTGTTGCATAAATGAACGACATTATGCAATAATGAGACGTTTTGCATAAAAAATTATAAGAATCAATAAAACAAATCAATTTGATCATAAATGGTTATTTAACACAACAATCAGCATATTTACAATATTCTGCTTAGCTTTTTATCAACCCTGACTTAGTGAATGCCTTAAATTAGTAATGAATGCTTGTGAAAATGACCGAGTACCTATATCATTAACTCTACGATAATTTAATTTAATTAATTTGGAAAAATTGGTTAATTTTTAATTAAAGTATTTTTATTCAAAATAGGATATGAAATCACTTATTGAAAGTAAAATACTATCATCATTCGAAAAAGCCTCAGACTTGGAAAGAACGGGTGCAATATACTAATTAAAAAAATAAGCGGGCTTATTTTTTTACGGACATATTGTGACAACAATTGCTCTTTGGTCAATTCTTATAGTACCTTCACTTATGTTACCCTGGTACCAATAAAACTTTGCTGTACGAGTAGACTGTTTTCATTTTTATACACACTAAGGTTTTTTCGTAATGTATACATAATTTTTCCGACATACTTTAAAAATCATAAGAACAATTTTGATTTCTTATTTTCACAATCAATACTCCACCATCTTCAGGCATAGAGCATACTTCCATCTTAAGGGCCGGCAACACATCTCTTACACTTTTGGCCCCTCTTATAATATAAAAAAAAACAGGTAAATAAAAAATGTAACTTATAGATCTAATTATTTGAAAAATAATCTTCAGTAACTATTAAAAAGCTTATAGTAATTAAATTACTTGATAATAATATCTTAATTAAATAGAAAATGTATTTACTGCATAACATCATCCTCAGTCTCAGTAGGAAATATCATTACCGCTCCAGTGCTACCGGAAAGAGGCTTTCACGGCATCGCGAGCCTGTAATTATTCATTTACTGGGCTTCACAGAGAACCTATCATTATGTTATAAGGCTTTCATATTTATCATAATATTATTCGTTTTGTTGGTAGATTCATTACCTGGTAATGGTCAGACTATTATGATTTTTGGTTGAATGCAAGATCGTCGCAAGAAATGCCATTTTAGTGACCATAACGGGTTGATAACAGCAGCCCAATTCCAGCAGCGATCTTTATGACAAAATGCTGAATTCCTACATCCGCGCTCTTTGCGAGGAACTTCTTGCCTCACACGGACACTTTGTGGAATAAATTACCAGCTGCAGCTTTTTCAAACCGATACCACTTCAACCTTCCTTCCTTCAAACCAATCTACTCGAACCTTCAACGTTACAGCATACTCCTAACTTAAAGGTAGGCAACTCATCTCTTGACTCCTGGTGTTGTGGATATCCTTATGTGCCTCAAATCGTGGGCTTCTTGCCCGTTTTCCCCTCTTATATAAAAAATCATGCGGGGTATTCTTTGGGGACTTCCGATAGAAGCGAAAACTAAGGCTGAGATCTATAGAGCCTATTTAGACTTTGTTCAGACTTTACTTACGTAAAACTTATCTGACTGTAAGCTTAGCATAATCTTTAAATTCGTTTTTATAGTCATTTGATAACTGAAATTATGCTGAGTTTAAGCTAAGACAACTTACTATAAATGATTCTCTTTCTTTGACACATATTTTAAAATTTTAACGTCTTTAAACTTTTTGAAGTGAAACTTCTTTAGAATCGTTGTGATTACAAAACCAGATGCAACGGAAAAAACGACAGTTAAGAGACACAAGTACACAAATGTGTAGGATGAAGCCGGCAAAGAATGAGACAGAAATATGCATACTATTTTATTTTTATGTATGACGCGAGTAGGTATACCTTAATAATATATTCTTATGTCATACGACTTATAACTGCATAGACACCAGGAGAACATAAATATGGTAGCGGTGTTAGTAATGTCTTTCATAGCGGTTGAAATCATGTGTCATCCTAGCAACATGTACCAGGACTTCATATACAGTTCAGAGGTTCATGCACAATGCAGGTTTCACTTCTGACATGTTTACTTTGTACACACGCAATTTTTTTTTGTATTAGTAGCACATTTGTTTTGTACATTTTCTGGGATCATGTTGTTACTTTAATGTGCTGTATATATATTACTACATACTAGCTGACCCGACAGACGTCCTGTACACAACAAAATAAAATTAATAGAATTATTTCATAAAATATGCTCCCTGCTGTTATAATGAAATTGTTACACAGCAGAACTGTCAAACCGTGCGTCGCTAAATTCTCTCATAAAAAATATTTCCATACAAAACAAATATTGGAAATAAAACTAATTATGGATCCCAAATCGAAATAGAAACTATCCTACCACTCAAGTTGGACTAAACTGCACTTCATGAAGTAATAATACCCATTAAAATCCGTTCATTAGGAATTCACTGGAAACAAACATCAGGACGCTGGATTTATATATTAAGATAAAGATATAAACAGTGTAGATATAGCTCATAGGAAGCGTGCGGTGACGATGACGCTTTTTGTTCACAAGATGTGCTCAATAGTCCGGTCAATTTAGACATTCGAAGTTACATAAAGTTCCAACAAGCTGAAAATCAGTGAAATTGTTCAAATCATAATTATAAGCCATGTTTAAAAGTTCCCCATCGTTCCCGTGAATGGAAAATTTTTTATTCAAGGTCAAAGGTCAAAAAAATGAGTTTTTCGCGATTTTCAGCAAAACGGTAAGTTTTATCATAAAAGTACTTCAGACAAAAATTGTAGATCATAAAATTATCTATAAAAAATGTAAAGATACTTTTTTTCTTACGAGCCACCGTTTCTGAGATATAACGATTCAAAAAGTTATAGAAGTTGTTATCGTCATAATATGCATACGTTTCCGCCACATACGCCACCTATGAGGTAGTGTACTTAGCGCGTTTTTACACTTATACACGGGTGTGATGGGGAACTTTTAAACATTGTTTATAATTATGATTTGAACAATTTCACTGATTTTCAGCTTGTTGGGACTTTATGCAATTTCACTCTCATTTTTTGGTCTAAATTGACCGGACTACAATACGCCTAAAAAAGTTTTCAGTTCAAAAACATATGCACAGATACAGGCGAATAATAAGATCAGGGGGCCCCTGATGAGCCCTATAAAAAATAAATATATATTTATGGAGGTATGCCTATTTTACAAACAGACCAGTGCTGAAGCCTTTAAATATGATAAAAAGTGAAAAAATAATAATAGTAGAATGAAACCCATTGAAAAAGGAAGAGAATATAACAAAAATGAGAGGAAAAATAAATCCCTGGCGATCTGAGATCGGAAAGTGGAATAAACCTCATAATAAAGTAGAGATATCAACGAACAAGAAGCCTATCGACTTTTTTGAAAAAACGCTGATATTTTGACGGTTGAATTTTTGATTGAAATTAGAATAGAATAGAATAAAAGTTATTGATAACACACCACCACTACCACACAATTATTAAATAACAAACCAGAATGAGTAATAAATTCTTAGAACTAATAAAACGAATTAAATAATATCATTTATTACTAAAAATGAAAAAGTAGGTACTGTGCGGCAGTGAATGTGACCAAATGGAGGTAACTCAGTCATAAGCTGCAATGGCGTGGTGCCAATGTAGCACTGGTTTTCAGTAGCCCCAACATTATTGAGTCCTAGGGTAGCAGCGACTAGTATTTTTTTAAATTATAGTTATGAATATAATTGAACAGAAATTAAAAAAAGGTAAATAAAAGCAGTACTTATATATATATATTTTTAATGTAACTCTAAAAATGATAAAATAAATAAAAGAAAATGAACGTAAGAAGAAAATCTGAATGTATGGTTGTAAAATGTAAAAATATGTGGCTAATAATAAATAAATGTTAGTAAAAATTATGGTATAAGATTTAAAAGTAGTAAGTATTTCTAAGTATGTAATTTCTAGTTTTTATTTTGAAATTTTTATTTGCATATAATTAGAGTTCTTTTTCGATATTTGTATATGTGTGTATTTGGCATATTAAGGGGTAACTTTTCACCAAATTTTGTGGAATAAAAATATGTTGTAAAAGATAAAAATAAAAACCAATAACTTGGTTTATTGAATTTTTCATATAAATTTTGAGATTACGTGAAAAAAGTGTGAAAAGAAAAGTTGTAGATCTTTTTATTACCTGCAACTTTGCTATTTTCCATAGGACTTGTAGTTTCGCCGCAAATCATGGTGAACCGTTTTTTACCCTTAAAAACACGCCTTTTCCACTTCCCGACCTCAGATCGCCCGTAATTTACTTTTCCTTTCATTTTTCTTATGTTCTCTTACTTTTCCAATGGGTTTCATCCTACTATTATTTTTTATGGTTTCAAAAATTATCGACCCTGGTCTAAAAGTAAACAGTCGCACTATAAATATTAGTAAATATTAGACTTGTAGATAAG
Source organism: Leptidea juvernica (assembly GCA_949711755.1). Lineage (NCBI taxonomy): Eukaryota > Metazoa > Arthropoda > Insecta > Lepidoptera > Pieridae > Leptidea > Leptidea juvernica. Next base: position 3,474,939 of record CATIXQ010000028.1, read on the forward strand.
TATATTAATGAAGTACCTGATGGCTGGCTCCTTTGTGCGTCACTTCCGTTCACCGGAAGCTGTCAGTGTATCTCTATAGCGGTCTGCCGTCTCCACCTGATACATCCGGTCTGTGACATTCCATTAGCTTAGTGCGATATTACATTTAGGAATATAGAATGTTATTTGGCTCAAGAATATACTATTACTTAAACGGTTATTTGGCATAAACTTTAACAATAAAACAATCGACTTCAAAATAAACTATTCCAAAACAATATGCTATGTACTAAAAAAATAATAAAAGCGTATTATTCTGAAACTTGAGCACCAGCTTTCTAATAAAAAAAGAATCATCAAAATCGGTTCACCCGGTCGAAAGTTCTGAAGTAACAAATATAAAAAAATAGAGTCGAATAGAGAACCTCACCCTTTTTTTGAAGTCGGTTAAAAATACAAATGATTAATGTTCAGAAAGCTCTTAAAAGGACAGCCTGGGACTAGATTATGATTATTAGCAATAGCAATGACAGTACCTTATTTAGCTTTGGGAGCTTTCAACGAAAACAAACTGTCTAAATTGTCTGTGTTATATAGGTCTACAGAGAAATCTGTAATGGCTTATGTCTATCTCTTAAGGATAACATACTATATACATCTTAATACTTAGTTTAAAAATTAGCTAATATAAAGCGGTAATGTAAAAGCTGTAAACACAAATACGATATTAATCCCTATCATTTTATTAATACATATTATAAAATCATTCAAAAATAGGTTTTTGTTTCATTTTCAGCTCATTAACATTGATTGATACACATTTCCGATGGCTTTATATTATATTATTCCCGAATACTTATATCATTGACAGTCATTTTTTCTATTGACAGAATAGCGTCTGTTGGGTCAGCTATATGAGCAATGTGAAAACCTAACAATTTGTCCAATTCATTCACTGAAATAAATTATTCAGCGTTGTAAAGAAAAAAGAGTAAGCATTTCAATGTAAGTCATGTAAACATCTCGGTTTAAGTCAAAAATACATTTTTCTTGGCGAGTAATGTTTTAATAATGTGCGCCGTACTTGAACAGGGAAGGGAGGAGTAGTATGGAAGAGGACTTTTTTTTTTGTTTATAATTTATAGTATTCCTTACCCATCAACGAAATATACTTAGTAATTCTTAATTATTCCCCGCTGTCTGTTTATCCATGCATCCATCTGTCTGTCAGTGGGATTTAGATATTTTTTATATACATAAGAGTGCAAGAGGCTCACGTGATGGGGAATCGTGAGGCAGGTCCATAAACATTCGCAAAATTAGCCGTCAAGAGATCCGTTGCCGGCCTTTAAGGTGGAAGTATGCTCCTTCTTGAAGGTCCCTCCCCTATCGGTTCGGGTAACAGCAGCTGGAAATTAATTCCACAAAATTAACGTTTGGAATATTGTCCGTTGGTGGAATTCGGCCCCTGATATCAACCCGAAGAACTTCTCTGAGCATACATTTATATTATATGTCATAAGGGATATATTCAGCTAGCTTAAATAATAAAATAATATGTAAATTGGAATTGTTTTATTTTAAAAATATACTTAAATAATACAAATTCACCCATAATTTCTCTTTTTTCTCCTACTTTACGTGAATGAAAATTAATCATTTTTACTGTCAACACTACTTTTACTATAAGAATTTCCCCTTTGTCCACTACGATCCAATGAAAAGATCCATTGATCGATATTTTTCCACTTTTACGTCCACTTTGATCCATTAATCAAGACTGTTGTACATCGTGGATTTTTAAGCACAAATGAGTGTCAAAAAATCCATTATTAGGATATAATACACCAAGTGATTAAAAAAAATTTTTTTAGTATAGCGTTTATACCTAATTAATATGGGTTTCATTCTACTATTATAAATCATATACAAGTTTCAACTATTTACATTAGAATATCAATTCATAATCAATCAATTGTAAACAGGATACTTATGAATACTCTCCAAAAAAACTGAAATTTTATAGTAGTGCATAATAACTTCCAAAGACATATTATAACTAACTAAAATTCAATTATTGTAATGGGTCTGATATTATGGTTCATAATCTGTTAAGAAAAACAAATTCATCTGTTTGTTGCAAAATTTGTTAGCTAAACGAATAAAGTAAGCCTTTTTTGCTGCTTTTGGAATGAAACATTGATAAAGGCTGTCCGAAAATATTAACGACCCGAATGAAAAAGGAACACTCAGTTAAATGCAATATCAAAACTTAGTGATCACTACTTCTGTGATTGACTAGACTGCGACCAACTGCATCATATCAACAATTTCTACACTAATCAGGGATAATACGGAGGCTCATTTCTATTCAGTCCAATTTTCCAAGTTTTCATGCAACGAGCAATTTTAAGTGACCATGTCTCTGAGCTGCAGACAATTTTGGACGATTCGATTGTCCAAACGGATGTGGTATAACACACTTTTAGCCTTCTTCATATGGTTCATGTACTAACTGCTATGTTACACACCTCGTGGAGCATATTTATAATAGTATTAGACAGGAGAAAGCCACCCGGTGCGGCTCCGTGTTACCATCCGGTGCGGCCTCTCGTTTCAAGGTTTGACGGATAGCTGGCAGAAACGCGGGGGCGCCCGCTCACGTCGCGCCCCTTGAGATGATCCGTTGGTGAAATGCGGCCCCTGATATCAACCCGAACAAATTCTTTGACGATGCCCTATGACATATTATGCATTAGAAGATGCATAGACAACCTACATATCCTATAAGGCATATAAGTATGAGAGATGAAATTTGGTCATAGTGTCTATTATATATAAACAGTAAACGTGAACCCAATTATTATAATATTAGTCATTTAAAAGTTTATATTTTTTTTCTGTACTTCTTTTGTAATATGATATTTGAATGAAACTGACTGGCACAAATATATTCTTTGACAAACTCTCTATATATGTTAATTTTCCAATTTTAATAATTGGATATTTATAGTATGTTTCTTTTTTGGTGATAATACAGAAGCCATCTTTCCGACCATTTAACATAGTGTGTTAGTTATAATATAACATAATAAAAACCTATTTAGCGATTTTAGCGACCCAGTGGATTTAATTAATATTGTCTTTTTTATATTCTAAATAAAAAAGGCAAAATTAATAAAACAATTTGGAAAGGTCATTACTTTTTATAATTTTCAGTGCTAATTATATACATAATCCTAGTGCAAATTCAAACTTGGTCAATAGTTGATTGCATCCACAACTATATATTTGTATTTTTGAAAATAAAAGTCCATATCCATACTAAGTGAACGTTATCAGGAACATATCATGAAAGCCTCATTTGCTGCCTGTCCCGATATTACCCACTGCTTAACGAGGGACCCTCACTTCACAATTACAATTTTTCCCAACATTATGGAAATTTCCACGGCTGTCTCAATTATTACGAACTTACTCTGCTTCTGCGGGTTTCTTTGAGGAAGTAATCTTTTCTAGTTTTAATTTAAGCAAGGTTTCGGAAACGTTTTTAAATTTAACAGTTATTAATTATTACTATATGAAATCGGTTTTTATCTATGATTCGGTTGGAGTGTTTTATCGTATTATTCAAATTCAAATATTTTTATTCAAAATAAGATGTGATAACAATTATTGAAAGTCAAAAACTACACCCATTCCAATAATTATGCCTCAAACCTGTGAAGAACGGGGGCAACAAACTCAGCGAGCTTTCTCTTAAATAAATAGTATTGCTATAAAGTAATATCGAACAATTAAACTTATTATTTCTACCAGGTCACAGGAATACATCAAATTATTTTGATCAATCTTTGCACAATAGTTAACCGGAGTCATCACTCCGATTAATTAACCCTAGATCTCTATCCGTAGATACAATCAACACAGACTTTGCTAGAGCGTATGACAAAGTGGATTACAACATACACATTAAACAACTATTCCATGATGGAATAACTGGATCACTACTGAACTGTTTTCAGTATTACCTAGCAAAAATACCTCAGATTGTACCAGTGAATGGGTTATATTAGCATCCTTACTTACCTATGTTGGCTTTGTTAGTTGGCAAGTTGGCTTCGTCAAAACACATTTCATTCTATAGAAGAGTTTTTTGACCACAAAGAGTAAAGGATTTTGACATTGCATTCTGAGTGGATTATTCTTATCTTGACTTTAATATTTTTTTTATATTATATTATTTTTTATATTTTTTATATAAATGTAATATAAATTAATTTATATTGTTATAAAATTTTTGTCCAAGACCAAGTTTGCATGCTATTGGTAATGGCTAAATAGGAGATACTTTAAGCTATTGTAAGACCAAATTTGAACCACACTATTTAATAGCAAATAAATAAATATGAATGAATGAATGAATATGTCTGGCGTTACTTAAGGCTCACATCTCGGTCCTATCTTATTTTAAGTATTTATTGATAAAATTTCTTCTGAATCATCTGATCTTCTGATCATTCACATTTTTATTATTTGCCGCCGATTATTATATCAGAGGATATTTTTGAATAGTCAGACCTGTATTTTTTTATTACGCCTTCACGCCTTTACTATCCCAATCACCATAAAATTTTGCATGCAACTTATCGAGGGTAGGTAAATAAATATTAGGTGCTTATCAAACCGATATTTTTAAGGGTTCCCGTGGGAACGATTCGAATATTAAGTGAAAAACCTACAAGAGGAAAGAGTATCATTTTCAAAGTTCTTAGAATGGTGTGAAATGAATTAGGGTTATTCATGCCATCCAAGATGGCCGCCGCCCAAAATTTATACTAATGTTATAGTTATCATGGTACCCGTGTGGATATCGTTTATAAGGTTCTCAGGGTTGCAGGGAAGGTTCATGGGGTAGCTAAGATCGAATTTGAAACTATTATATTGATTATGTTTAATTTCAAAAGCATTATATAGATAAGTCCACATGGGTTTTGGTATGTAATCCAAGTAAAAAAAAAGGAACCGATAGCGCAGAGAGATCCGTTCTATCCAGTCTCTCCGTCTGTCGTGGTACAACTAATTCGAGGCCAAACATACCAGTGAGCTATAAATTTTTTACTACTTTTACATGTTGGTAGAAATTACTATCGAAACTGTGTAATAAGTAACTACTATAGTGTTTGAAAGTAATGGTGCGGCTATGAGACGCGCTGTTTATATATTTCCTTTCTTAAGCCGTTCATAAGCAACGCATTTGTGAGAATTAATTTAGAATCGCCTCTATCTTGAAAATTGGTTAAAATGCAGCATAGCACACAGAATATTTAAAGTAGTATAGTTTAGTTATATGTATACAGATAAGATTTTAATATGTTTTTAGGAATATTATGAATTGATAACTAAGTAACGATATGTGTGTAATGTTATATGTGTATTAGTAATAGTGTATAATATAACGAACAAATTAGGTATAATTGATTATAGATGCACAATAGTATAATATTGTCTAAGAGCGTAAACTCGCCAACAAACTGTTGCAAAAGTTTGGCGAGATGTAAAATTTAAGTACCAACTGTGCATATATTTATGATTAAATAAATTTATAAAAAAAAACACGCGTAATACTTATAATAACATTATTTGACAACATTAGCATGTTGATGTTAATGTTAATGCAGGCTTTGAATCTGTTATCCTCATCAAAAAGTGGTAACGAAACGTCTGAGTAAGTTTCACATAAAAATATCCCCTTTGAACCAAATCCTTGAGTACGTCCTTCATTACACCGTACCTAACTGTATTATCCTTCTCGTCATAATAGTGTCTTCAGAAGATCTTAACACATAATAGTGAGGGCTACAACAAAGCCTATCTCTCAACTTAGAATCGTCTAACATCGCGTAAGTTATGGATGAAGGTTAAGTGGCACACTTATTAACACAATAGGCAAGGCTGAAGCGAGATTTGCAAATGTGATAATAAATTAATAGATTTAATTTGCTGCTGGCAACCCTTGTATATAAGTTATGCAATATACCACAGTACAGGTTTAGCAGTTGATTTGTTTTCCTAGAACTGTGTTTGTGTAACGAAATTTTTCAACTTAATGTCTTAATCTTTAAGTCGTCCAGTTTGCGTGACGAAATTAACAGTGGCCAATGAGATATAACACACAATATAAGAAGTAATTAAGAACATTTAATTCTTAGAAAGGAAGTACGTGTTTAAAACCGTTCACGACCACAGAGTGAGAATATTCTTTTAAATCTCAACGTTAAAAGTACCTTTCATATCCTTATAACTGTGTCTATTTTTATGAGTTTCCAGAATATGGAAGATAAGCGATTTCATTGGCAATATAGTAAGTACACGTTGGATGAGGGCAGCGCAGGACTGATCGTCGTGGAAATCTTTGGGGTAGGCCTTTGTCCAGCAGTGGACGTCTTCCGGCTGGTGATGATGATAATGATGATAGTAAGAAGTTAAAATAAAGGCTTTAATATCAAACTAACTAGAAAGTAGAAAAATTGTTGAGTATTGAGATTGTTTTCTTGAACGATGAAAGGTTAACCGAAAATATTTATTTATAAAAAAAACCAGTGTGCTTTATATCACCTTAGAATGAAACCTTATATCTGCAGTTCGTTCTATATATTTTACGTAAAAATTTACCTTTTTTTTCCGGGTTTAAATCAACCAAATACGTTCTCATATATCCATGGCTTCTGTTAATATAATTATGTTACTAAGTCAAAATAAAATATGTGTTGTCTCGCCAAAATCTGGCACGAGACTGAATCAAATGAGCCGG
>CATIXQ010000028.1:3481741-3505757 GCA_949711755.1 Leptidea juvernica
AGTTTATAAACGCCGGATTTTTCGGAATTATTTAATCGATCTTTGCCATTACATATTCGACTGACATTGTGATTTGTTCGGAAGGACACATTAATATTGTTTTTCCTAAATATTTTAGCTATTTTATCCGATATCGGACCAATATATGTCAAACTACCCACATATTTGGTATTTGATTGTGGTGGGACGGGATAAAGTTCTGAATTAATTAAATGTTTATGTTTATTTTTAATTAATTTGTTCACTAACTGTTTTGTATAGCCGTTGGAAACCGCGATTTGGTATATTGTATTAAGTTCTTTCGCGAAGCTGTCACGGGACAGTGGGACTGACATTAATCTGTGAACATAGCAGCGGAAGGCTGCTAGTTTATGTTGTACGGGGTGGCAAGATGACGCGGGAATAGCAATATCTGTATATGACGGCTTTCTATAGATTTTGAATTCTAATTTATTATTTACTCTTGTTAATGTCAAATCCAAAAAATTAGAGAATGGTTTGATTCGAATTCCAATTTAAACTTTATTTTTGGGTGGATCTTATTAATTTTATTAATGAATAGATCGATTTGACGTTCGGTGCCTGTCCAGCAAATTATTATGTCGTCAACGTATCGGTAATAAAACAGGATATGTGGGTCTCTCATCACGTAATTACACTCAAAATTATCCATAAATATTTCAGCCATAATTGGACTTAATGGTGATCCCATTGCTAATCCTTCCTTTTGGCGATAGAATTGATTTTTGAATTTAAAATAATTTTGTTTCATACATAACCTAGTAAGATTGATGATGTCATCCCTTTCACCGGGATGTATCCTCTGTTTTTCAAACAGATCATCAAGGATAATTAAACTTTGTTCATATGGAACATTGGTAAATAAATTATCTACATCGAGAGACAATAATTTGGCATTTGGTGGAAGGTTGGTATTTTTTACTTTATTTATCAAATCTAGACTATTTTTCAAACTATACTGAGGATTGAATAATGATTTGTTTTTTAAAATAAAATATATAAAAAAGAAAAATTGTAGAAAATAATAAATTGGGAATCTGAATATATATCAATATTTTCTAGTCATACTAGTTTTTATTAGGGAAAAATTCAAACTTCAACTATAACAAAGTAGATTATTTTTTCCATAAGTTCTTTAAATTTGGGGATCAAGAGCAATAAGCACTTAAACCTTTCAAGTTAAGAGAACAACAAAAACTTAAAGGCACTAATAGTCTTATCAAAATACTGTTATTTCTCAACTGTGGTCTAGAACATACAACGACTACGCGATGAAATTCTCACGTCCTAATTTCAAAAGATTCTCATACGTGCGGTATGTTCATGAAATTCTAATTTAGGAAACGTGCTCACTTTTTAAATTTCAGTTTATATTGGCCGTGACGTCAGAGGATAAGGAAGTACGTATTTGAGAACTTTCACGACCACAGAGTGAGAATATTCTGTTTAATCTCAACGTAGTCATATCCTTAAGCCTGTATCTGTTTTTATGAGTTTCCTATGCAAAATTGGCACTTTAATTGGCAAAATTATGACTAAATATAGAAATAATTAATCAGCTGCCCCATTTCAAAATCTAGTAAGTGTGATTGACAAAATTCTTTAGGAGAATATAAAAACATGTTTTATGGTAGCCTTTCTGAACTCCTCAGTACCTGTTGATGAAGTGATATTTCGTAAATTAACTACTTTGAAACCTTTTATTTGATATATTGATTACTTCGCTAGGCCATTTAGCACAAGTTTTATAAGTCTTACGAATTTTGAAAATAAACATCAATTAAAATTTAACTACCTTGTACCACTTCAGAACTTAGTAGAAGCTCTCACTAGGTTGTAGAATCGTGATCAACAATGTATTGATTTTTGTAGATCAAATCCTAGAAAGAGCTTGTTCTAGGTATTGACAGGATTCACTACAATGTGACGATTTCGCTAAGTTCAACTTAGTAGGTACTATCTGTCATAGTGATAAGTTTATTGTATTAAAGGAAAGAAAAGGTATTATGAAGGAAACAATAATAAATATTTTCTCAAACATGAATGGAAATATTGTCATTATTTGCGAAGAAAGAACACGCGAGGTATCGTAAGACAACAGCTGTTATTTTTCCATCATAGGACCCTAAAAATATTATTTTAAAAATAAAATACAACGTTATAATGTGAAAAACCATCCTAAAATTTAAATTAATAAATGTTGCTTAGACTTTTTTGATGTGTGTATATAAACTTTAACACTAGTGGTATTTATTAATTTAGGTTCTTATTAAGGTAGGCATTTCCTATATAGAATGCACGCCTCTGCTCTTCATGTGAATTCTATTTCTATCCGCGTATGGATCGACAAAAGTTATTCTTTGTCAGCCACCGGTGAGCATTGCAATGGCTTAATTAAAATCAGCTGAGGCGTGATGTTTGAAGTCGAGATTGCTAAGTGATTGGCTGTTCCCACTACACGGCATTAAATTTTCATATCCAATCACTATCAGCGGGAGTTGGTGTAATTCATGAGCTTACAGGGGTCTGAATGGTAATATTAAAGTTCAGAATTAGAATATTAATGCAGTCTGAAAATGATATTATATCATAATAAACCCTATAAAATAACCGTATTATGCTTATATACAAATTTACAAAAAATTTATTTATATACAATATACAAAATATATATATTCAAATTTAACTTTGATTTGATCTCTAACCCGAAAATTTCAAATTATTATGTATTTAATAGATATTGTAAAAAATGACTTTAAATTCTAAAGCCACAACTAAATATTGTGTTTAAAATAAAATGCGAATAGTTGTTTGTTTTTAAGAAAAACAGTGTTGGTCTCATTTTTCATCAAATTCTGGTTTCATTTCATCACACGCGTGACTTTGGTGACGTCAGAAAGAAATAAGACATATTTTTGTTTCAAGAATTTATCACTTTCACGACAATCATAAAAATAGATAAATCATTTCACAAAAACTTGGGAACTCAATAAACTTTTTGATCAAATTGTTATAAAATATAGATATTATACCACGACTTAATTCATACTCAAAATTCATCATTGCTGAAATATTGCTACGTTCCACATCTTAGTTGAAACAAAGAGCGAAGGAAGAAAGAATGAAACATATTGGTGTAATAAAAACTTACGTCTCTAGTAAAATGTGTAAATATTATTGCAGCTATTCCAAAATTATGTTATATTGTGATGTTTAAGTATTCAAAAGTTTATCACTTATACCACAGGTAAATTATACACGGGTGCAGTTCATAGGTTACCTGTTTAATTGACTTGTTCCTAGAAAGGAGCTTAATAAACTGATTTTCCATAAACCAGAGTGTTATTTAGGCTTTGATTTATCTTACTATACTAGTTTATAATTAGTGTAGTAGGCAGAATGATTATTTCTGTGTATGTTTTCATTGCAGTCATTGCTTTCCATCCATAAAGTCCAATATGTCATCACAAATACGATTGTATCGCACTTACAAAAAAAATAATGTACTAAGTTTCTACGAGTTCTAATTGTCGTAGAGCTCATTAACTCTTTGCCACCACATTATCTCGTACAAACTTGCTGTTATATAAAATTGGAGAAACTTATAATGTAAATTTTAATCATATTGATATTTTGCGCAAGCAATAAGTTATAATACCGTATATATATATATATATTGTTTAAAATTTATAGTTTGTTACATTTGTTCATTCTCTTTTTTTAACCGACTTCTAAAAAGGAGGATGTAGTCAATTCGTCTGTATGTTTTTTTTTCTGTTTGTTACCGCACAACTTTCGACTGGGTGAACCGATTTTAATAATTCTTTTTTTAATTGAAAGCTGGTGCTTTAGATTTGACAATGGCATCCATGAGAAAAGCATAAAAGTCTTAAATTTGCTATTCGTATGTGGACGACAAATACAAATAACTCAATATCGCGCCAACCGCGTTCGATGTTTCTTTTTTTATTGTAAAGGAAATACTTCAAAGGTAGTTTGGTGAGATTTTTATTAGTTTCTGATAATGGGATAACAGTAAGGGAACGATCAGTGGCAGATCCAACTGTCCGTAATCAAATTGCAAGACGCTTACGTTCATTGCTGCATTGTAAAATTTAGTATATCTACACATATTTAAACAAATTGTTAGTTAGTGTCCTTTAAATTCACTAAAAATCAAAAAATAAAAAATAAATTACAAAAAAACAACCGACTTCAATAACACTATTCCAAAACAAAAGATGTAATATGCACTAAAAAGAATAAAAATAATTGCGTATTTTTATACAATCTAATTAATTAAGCTACTTCTATTATTTTTATTCTTCAATTGTTTTGGTAAAGTGTTTTAAAAGTCGGTTGTAATTTTGTTAAAATTTTGTATCTATGAAATTTGGCCTTGTAATTTTAACCTTGCTCAATTTTTGTAATTAATCTGTGGTTAACAGTACTGGTGGCACATTTAGTATTACCTTAGTTAGTAAGATTTACCCCCTTATTCATAATGGTCCGCTAACTTAAAACAGCCGCTACAGAGTGTTATTTCTCATTCTGACTTAGGTCAATAGAAGAAGACAGAGTGAGAATTAGCAATGCTTTAAGTTAATGGACTATTATGAATAAGGGGGATAATGTTTTACTGTTTGTTAACCAAAAAATAAAGCTAAATCAAAGTAATTATGATAAAGTTTGCACTGTTGACAGTCAGTATAGAAAATTACGTTCTAAATAGCCAGCAACGCTCCTGAGATTCCACTGTTGTTGCAGGAGATTGTAGACAGTGGTGATCACTTAATATCAGACGACCCTTACGCTCGTTTGTCCTCCTTCCATGAAAAAATCACGAAACCACATTAACAGCGTTACGACAAAAACGTTCTCGAAATAATAAGTTCGTAAATTGTAGACATTTTTTCAAATGTCCCCGTGTCCCTTCAGTTGCTAGTCGACATAAGATGGAGTACGTAATAATGTCTACAAATTACATCTCCTGTATTAGGTGCCTTGTTTACAGATTACTCGTTGTAAGGCTGATTACATACGAAGAATATTGGTACTATTTGTCAAACACTGCGCAAACTGTGTTTTATTTTTAATATGGCTGCGTAGTGAAATATGACTGGGAACGTTAAGGTAGAGAGGATTTATGTATCTTACGTTCAGGGATGAAATTAAAATACAATCATTTCCACAAATAAAAAAATATGATAGATATAATGTGTATTTTTTAACTTTGACGTTTAGCTGTCAGACGAGATTTAAATTAAGAAACCACGATGCAAACGAAACTTTTTTTTACAAAATCGCATATAAAAGAACAAATTTATATATAATACTAGCTGACCCGACAGACGTTGTTCTGTATATAATAAATAAAATAATGTTTTTAAATGAATTTGTCAATAATATATCATAACATCAAAAATTACTTCGTAAAATATGCACCCTGCTGTCGTAATGAAATTGTTTCACAGCAGAACTGTCAAACCGTGCGTCAATAAATTCTCTCATAGAAATTAGGTATGGATACATCAAAGGAAAAACAAATTTGTTGTTTTTATTTAATTTAGCAGCATTTTCCTATTAATTCACCTTTTAAACCTTCTCTGGACTGCCACAAATAATTCAAGACCTAAATTTGCCAAATCGGTCCAGCCGTTCTCGAGTTTTAGCGAGAATAACGAACAGCAATTCATTTTTATATATATAGATATACATTATTGTTTACATATTCATAAAATAAAAAATATAATGTACTAAGCTAACCTCTACCAGGAATGGGGTTCGAACCTAGTCTCCCTCTCGCGAACCAAAGCTTAAATCTGAAGCCCTAGACCGCACGGCCAAACTGACTTGCATGCAGTAGTTGAAATTAATTATACAACTTCATCCCTACTTATGTTCGCAAACATTTGAGGCGATTTTATAAAAGATTGACTTTAAAACGCAAAGTAATCAGTTTATGATTGTAATTATTATCATGGATACTCGCGATATAAATATTATAAATTTGATGCCGATATTTCGATCCAATTGCATGAATCGTGGTCGCGGCGGGACTGCGGAGGCGGAAAACCATCCTCCCTATTAAAATTGTTAGGATGCTTTTTAATTTCGATAGCTTCTCTTTCAAGCCGTGGGATATATTGGTGTTCAGAAGAAATCACTCGTGGGTTGTGCAGCTTAATCCAGTGCTTGGTACCAGCTTTCAGCAAGTATTCGGCTATTGCGGATTTTTTGGCGGACGGAAAAAAACTCCGTAAAGTTCCGCGATGATAAAAGGTTAAAAATATATATACTGACGACCCCTATAGCCCAGTGGTTATTGACCCTGCCTACTGAGCTTAGAGGTCCCGGGATCGAATCCCGGTAGGTGCAAACATTTATATGATGAATATGAATGTTTGTTTCCCAGTCATGGATGTGTATATGTATGTCTAAGTTAGAATATTGTATTAAAAATATCGTTGTCCCATAGAACAAGCTATGCCTAGTTTGGGGCAAGATAATTTGTGTAAAAACGTGTCAATATTTATTTATTTATTTAATATGAGCTAATGAGCAATTTTATACGAACTCTAATTTATATTCTAACAACAAAACAAGGTTAAAATGGCGATGTTCGAGCCGTGAAGAACGACGCTACAAATAAATACAAGCTTTAGTAAGAAAATAAGTAAAACTTTCATGACAATTTAACAGCGTTACTACAAAGTAACTAGCGAACATTTTCAAATGTCTGGTGTCATTGTTAGTGGACTTAAAACCAAGAACGTATTAATGTCTAAAAATCACATCTGCCTTGTTTACAAAATTACTCGTTGTAAGGCAGTATACAAGCGAAGTACATTTTATCTTTTTTTTATGGAATAGGAGGAACAACGAAAGTACGGGTCACCTGTTGTTAAGTGATCACCGCCGCCCACAATCTCTTGCAACACCAGAGAAATCACAGGAGCTTTGCTGGTACTTAAGTAAGGTGTACGCGCTTTTTTTGAAGGTAACCATGTCGTATCGTCCCGGAAACACCGCACAAGGAAGTTCATTCCACAGCTTTGTAGTACGTGGAAGAAAGCTCCTTGAAAACCGCACTGTGGGGGACCGCCACACATCCAGATGGTGGGGCTGATATTATCTAGTTAATTGGTATAATAAATAATAATATTTTTTATGAAAATAAGGGACGAGACGAGCAGGAGGTTCAGCTGATGGTAATTGGTACGCCCTGCCCATTACAATGCAGTGCCAATGAGGATCCTTGAAAACCCACATATTCTATGTCGCTACAATTGCGCTCGTAACCTTGAGACATAAGATGTTAATCTCATTTGCCCAGTAAAACTTTTATAATCATATACCAATTGAAATTAAAAATAAAGAGAAGCCTTCTTTGTTTAAAAGAGGCCTTAAAATGCATCTATGTTAACCCGAAATTCTCAATTATACTATGTGTGAGAATTAGTTTAAATATCCTTAGCTAATAATATGGAAATAAATAGATATTTTAACAATAAAAGTTGTAGTATCTGTATTCTTACGTCTTAATATCATTTTGTCTGAAATTTGCTGTGCCCTTTCTGGGCGTCATATTGTCTACCTATCTAATGTACCACTTTTGTGTAATAATCTGTCTTGCAGTAAAAATATTTTGATTTGATTTGAGTACTCTTCGTCATTTTTTTTGTTTATAGGAAATGCAAATGGACATCCGCAAAACCGGGCGTCAATAGATACGTTGCCAACGTTTAAGGTGGGAGTATTCTCTATGCCAGCGCAAGTTTTCCCTCCTCAGAATACACGGGGCAGCCCAGTATTCTACTATATGGTATAGATCATAATTGTGGAAGTACAGGGAATGATTCTCCAGGACTGCTTAGTCCGATACCGTCATGAAGTAGTCTATTTTAATCCGTGCTGCAATTTGTCTCTAGCAAAGCTACTATTTTACGTCGGTTTTAAGCGGAAAAGTGGTATTTCTATATAGTTCGGTTGTGTCTCTTAAAAAGACGCAATGTGGCACTACCATAAACGACTTAGGAGGTTGCTGTTGTGAGGCTTGATTTGAGCCTATATTTAGTCTTTTTCCCATGTTCAAGCTACATCGGCTTTATGAGAGTAAATGTTGGAAGGAGCAGATAGTTCTGATGGTCATACACGCCTTTATCTGACAACCACTTTAATTTCTTGTTTTCTTTTATTTTATTTTTATTCTAAAATATATTATAGTTCATATTATATTTTAAATATTTGTCACTTTATAGTTGTTTAAATTTTTGTATTTTTTTGTTATATTTTTGGTAATGTAAGTTTTTAAAATAACTACTTGCAATTAATATATTGAAATGTTTTCAGTTTAATTTGCTTGTTAAGTTAGCCTGTTAGTGGAGTATACAATTTATATCATATATACTTAAGGCGAAGAGTAAGCAGAAAACACGCAAACATGGTGTTTTTAGACAAGTTTTGTGGTGAAAGTATAGCATTTCGAGCTATGAGTACTACTTAATCCTGTTACACATATCCTTAAGTCTTATTTGTAGGTTGCTAATACTTGCTGTTGGTTATAGTTAACACTGTCGAGCCTTTTTGAACTACCACTTTTCTTTGAAGTTAAACAAGTTTTTTGGCATGTCGTGACGCAATTTTTTGGTAATTCTCTCAGAAAAGTTATTCTTATAGCTTATACTTTTTTGTGTAGGTTCATTTATTCAGATTAGTAGTGAATAACAAGGATTGTAAGCATATAAAATGTTTTCCACGCAAGAATTTTGAAAATGTTGGCTTTGTTACATAGATGGCGGACCGGCAGCCGTGAACTCATATCGCTCAAGGTCTCTGGCATTTAGTGTCGCCTTAAGAGTGTGCTTTAGCCTTAGGATTAATATTTTATACAACGTTGGCTTCCTATTTAATAAATAAATAAGAAAATAAATCACCTACATATTGTACATTAGCCGCTGCAAATGGGCTCTATGCATTATACCGGATTGTGCTTTAAATTTTAACTCGATTCTTCCTTATTACATCAGTTGTCTACAACGAAAGTTCCATTAAATCAGCCAAGCCGTTTTGAAGGTACAGAACTGTTGTTAAGACTTTACAAAGAGAAACCTCTATTTAATTTATACGCATAATTTTTATAATTTATCAGTGAGAGGCTCCTTAGCACAGGATGCCGGCTAGATTATGGGTACCACAACGGCGACTATTTCTGCCGTGAAGCAGTAATGTGTAAGCATTACTGTGTTTCGGTCTGAAGGGCGCCGTAGCTAATGATATTACTGGGCAAATGAGACGTAACATCTTATGTCCCAAGGTGACGAGCGCAGTTGTAGTTCCGCTCAGAATTTTTGGGTTCTTCAAGAATCCTGAGCGGCACTGCATTGTAATAGGCAGGGCGTATTTCATTCATATTCAATTACCATAAACTGAACGTCCTCCTCGTCTCGACCCTTATTGTCATAAAAAAAAATATATAGTAATATGCAGAGCCATGTTTTCGTTCAGTTATACTGCGAAAGCTATTCAACCAATGCGAACAATACTTATACTATAAATAGCAGAGTGTTTTAGAGAAGGTTTTAGTATATGATATGTTGGTCACAACTTATCAAGAAATTAAATTTTTTGAATTAGAAATACCTTTATGCTCGCAGTACAAGTGATTTAATCAATGACATCAAATTACATAAAATATAACAGTTTATACAATTTATGTAAATATACCTATAGGAACCAACAAACGTCCTAACGTTTGTTGGTTCAGAACTTGTAAAATATAAGACATCAAAAAATATACAAATACTTTAAGTATATATGTATATCTATTATTTACGAAAAATAAACATCGAAATGACATCTGTTTTCAGACCTAATAAATTATATTGAACGCAGTAATCGAAACAGTTTGTGAAAAGCCTTAATACCTCCCAGGGGAACAAAGAAGAAACTTTTCCACTTGTTAATTATATATTGAATTGTTTTTAGTATAGAAACTAAAGAAGAAGAAGAACTAGAAGCGATAAAGATAAAACATTGTGAAATTTTCATAATAAAATAGAAACTATATTATATATTATTCGTTGAATATTAATCGTATTCGTATATTGAAGATATACTGGGTATAAAAGAATGGTTAGGGCGCGCGTCAGGGGAAAGAGACTGACCCCCTTATTCATAATAGTCTGCTTACTTAAAGCATTTCTAATTCTCACTCTGTCTTCTTTTATTGACCTAAGTCAGAATGAGAAAAAACACTCCTTAGCGGCTGTTTAAAGTTACCGGACCATTATGAATAAGGGGGTGAATGTGTACGACACACGGATTTATGATGGGAATTAGAACAAAATCCAGACTTTTTTCATTTCTTTTGTTTCTCTGTCTGTTTGTACGGGGTAATCTCTGAAACTGTTGGACCTATTTAATTGTAATTTTGCATGATAGTACCTTGTATTTGCGGTCTAACACCTTAGATACTGTTTATCACACAAAATTTAAGATTTTCTGTGTGATAGTTAAGAAACTTTAGAAGCCTGAGGGCGGTCTTTTCATTCCCAATCTGTGGTATCATTAAGGAAGTTATTTATGTTATATAGAACCAGATAAAAGTTTTTAACAGTTATTTATTGTTTTTTAGATCATGTAAAAGCTAAGCCCGCTAATCCTCTAGGAACTTCTGGTGCAAATAGACCAATGCCTTTGAAAATGTTAAAAAGTGAAAAAAAAATATAGTAGGATGAAACCCATTGGAAACGGAAGAGAATTGTAACAAAAATGAAAGGAAAATCAAACTACGGGCAAATTTGAGGTCGAGAAGTGGAAAAGGAAGGGTGTTTTAAGGTAAATAACAGTTTATCTCGATTTCCGGCAAAACTGCAAGTCTTATGGAAAAAAGTCACAGTTGTAGGTAAAGGATCTACAACTTTTGTAATTTCCAATTTTTTGACATAACCTCAAAATTTATGTATAAAATTTAAAAAACCAAGTTTTTGGTTTTTTATTTTTATCTCCCTTAAAACTACTTTTTTTTTCACGAAATTTAGTGAAAATTTACCTTTTTATGACCCAAATACATTGTAATTTATTAAAATTGAAATATTTATTTTTTTACCTTATTTTGACTCAAATATCGAAAAAGAAACCTTATTTTCAATCGAAAATTCACCCGTCAAAATATCAGCTTTTTAAAAAAAATTGGTCTGTTTTTCTGTTCGTCAATATCTCTACTTTCCAATAGTGTAAGAAAATATAAAATACGATATGATATTAAATAAGATATGATACGATTTACAAAATCTTTTTAATAGACACAAAGCTATCTCACATTTTCGTCAATTGTGGCAAGCAAATATATACATTATATTGGTATTTAAGTCATCTAAATTGATGAATGAATAATTTTGGAAGTTTAGCTTTCCAAGAAAAAAAAACTTCGAGAAATATTTTTTGAAAGAAATGTCGCTTACACTAAATACGGAAGCCATAAGTATTTTATAGAATATCTGTATAATAAAAATAATACAATATAGAAGTTTAATAGAATTTGAAGTTGGTCAAAATCGCGCCCAAATGAGTCAGTTACAGACAAACTTACAAACAGGTGAAGCTATTAAAAAGCGTGTAAAAAGTATACAGTGTGTACGCAGGAAGTTAAACTTCTTTGGCGTAATAAAACAGATATCCTTAAAAAAATATACCTCGTGCTATTTTACATTTGGAAAAAAAACAATACTGTAATAAAGAAGGTATTAAAATTAACAAATCAAAATATTATTATAACGCATAATTTAATTAAATAACGTGTATTTAAATACAATTTAAATTATTGTTATACAGTTAGATTAATTACTTTTTTATGTTAAAACTTGTATATTAATTGAAATTATAAATTGAAAGTTATTTAATTCTCGTTCATTGGTTGTGGTTCAGTAGACATATGAGTCACAAGAAGCTTAGTAGCTGAAGTATGATACAAATGGTCTAGTTGACCAGCTAACGTCACGGTGTCGAATTTGCGTGACGGTGTATGCGCGCATCGTAATAATTCACTCTGATAATGTTTCCCTAACGCGCCAAAAGAAGTATAACTTAATAATAAAACCAACTGACTCAAAAAATAAAATAGTTAAGGGTTTTTAGCAAGGACCCAAAGACCGGAGGTTTTTAGCAATGACCCAAGGACGAACATTATTATCGCACAGCAAAGAACAGATTTATAAATCGTCCTAATAAAACGTTGATTAACAAATCTATGTTGTGTGTATCGAAGCATCGATTGTATGAATCGTCGTGAAATGGCGCGTCTTAGGGCCAATCTTCTTTACTAATACCCTATCGTACGGTCAGCACAACAACTTTGACAAAATATTTTATATTATAATAATATGTGATTAGAGAGAAAAAGTGGTGTATTTGAATAGTTCTAGTCCGTTATAATATTCATAATTTAATACTTTTGCAGTTGATACTTTCACAGCTATTATAGTTTTTACTTGTATTAGTTTTGTCAAATGGTTCCAAATAATTTTATTATTTTTATTATAATATTTAAGAAGCCTTGTTATGTCACGACACATGTAATCCAGTGGTTAGTGATGCTGACTATTGAGCTAGATTCGAGTTCCGGAAGTTGCAATCGTTTGTATGGTGAGCTACGCATGTAAGGCATTTATTTTCTCAAAATTGATTCCTTTAGAATTCTATTTGATGTTATTTCTAATATACAAGATACTACTATAGCTTCGGAAACAAATGGCGCTCTCTCTGAGAGAGAAGAAGCGGCGCAAGAAACTCTCGACGAAAGTAGTTAGTAGGTCGTTTGTATTAAATATATTGCTATTGCGAAGCTATTCATCTTAAGGCAGGGAAAAGAAGTCAAGTTTTCCTACCGATTTATGAATAAAATTGTGGATTGTATAAACGTACATAATATGTAATTTTCATTGCATTAAATATATCATTGCCTGGCGGACACAGACTATATGCTCAGTTTTATTTAAATAATAGTAAAATAGTGTTTAATTCGCATTTATGTAACGTTAGTAACGTTACATAATATATCACTCAACCATAAGGTTCGATTAAATTAAAAACATGTTAGCTTTGCTAAGTTGGTATTGATATGCCGACCGTACCATTTCGAATTATCCCGGCTCAAGATATTTAGCCCATTAAACCTTCGGAAAGTGGCTCTCGTCCTAAACGAGGAATTTTACTAAAACAAACCCCACTCCGGGGAAGGGGGGGAATAGATTACCACCTTCCCTTAAATTCAAATCTGGTTCTGGTTTTATTTGTAGTTATCCATCGATCACGTTTGTTATAATAAATCCGTACGTGTTATTTTCACCAGATACAGAGTTTCGAGTATACATAGATAAATTGATATTAAATTATTATCTTAGATAGGTAATAGGTGCCCTAATCCAATAAAATTTTTTTTTTATTCAACAATCGCAGAGAAAAATTACCTCAATCATAGCTATTCAATACTGGATATCGTCATTCTAGCATTCTAACAGTTGTTTAACGTTGTTAAAAATAACGTATAACAGTTATTATTATTTTTTTAAATTTGTAAAACGTGTTATAATATTATTCGTTTTATATTTCTACACTTCTTGTCTATATTATAAAATTTCACTTTGCCAAATCTTACACTCTGAGTGCGCAATATTGTGCCTAAAAAGAGATACAAAGTATTGTTATGTGTCGCAGTTTTCAAAACTTCTAGAATACTAATAGTCTAAGAGACGAATAGGAAGCAACCTTTACCTTTACCTTTTATTTTAATGGATGAATAGAATTTTAAAATAAAATTAAATTGCTTAAAATATATCGCGAGAAGCTTATCTGAAAAATTCTATCAAGGCTGAGGTAATTCTTAAAAAATCAACCAAAGATTGCGACAGATTGGACAGATCGCAGACGGTACCTATATTAGTACAATATGTTTAATTTAATAAAAGGCTTATTTATTAAACAAATCAGGTCATTTTACTAGAATTGCGTCTATATTTCTACCTAGTTATGTCAGGATAAAAACAGTCAACCTCACGTTCGCATATTCTATAGGCTTGATAGTTTCGATGGGTATAAAATTTATGACTTACGTGAAAGTGACCCTGTCTACTGAGCTAATGATCCCGGATTGGAATCCTGGTCAGTGCAAACATTTAAATATGATGAATATTTTATTTATACTTTTGTTTTGGAGCCATGAATATTTATAATATGTATTTATGTAAGTTATATATCGCTGTTTTGCAACTTACAGGCTCCGCCTAGTTTGGGGCTAGATAATTTATAAAATAGTGTGTCAATATTATTATTTTTATTCATTTTTAAACTTTTAATAAATAAATACAATATTGACATATTTTGTATGAACAAGAATAAGTGTAAGGTGAATAAGTTAACTATTCGGATCCTGCAATATAAAAAGTATTTCGGTTTTGTTATGCCTTGAATTTTCTTTTTGCCTTGTTACAATTTTATTTAATTTTCCTATCACTGAAAACACACCAAATTCAATCAACACTGATGTGTTACAATTTGAAACCAGTAGAATTAGTTTTAAAGCTTTTTAAAGTTTTCAATGCTTAATAATTTGCTGCCGACTTTATTAGTAGACACTTCGGTGTAAATCTCTTTCGCAAATCGTATTGAAAGAAAGAGTTTTCAATTTCATTCCTGTACTTTTACACAGCCAAAGCAAACACTAGACTGAATTGAATCGAAGTCGTGTTTAAAAGGTTTTTCTAATAAAGATATCGGTCTCCATCCCATAACGGCCAGAGCTATTAACGCCAAAGGGCAGTAGGGATTCCATACTTTACGGCAAATTGGACGAAAATAACTACACTACAGGAACTATGAATAACTTTGCATATAAGAGGTTATGTATTTGGAATATATTATTAAACAACTTACAGCAACAACTAACTATTAACATTGTTAAGCAATAGTTAGAATGCCACATTAACGGCGAATGACGACATTCAATATTGAATTAATCATGACGTAATTTTCTCTGTTATAGATGAGTTACAAAAAAAAATTAAATACAACATATTTATTTTGACTCGTTTGGCAAAATAGTGACAATTTCTCGTACAACTCTAAAAGAGCGGCGATATCACAGCATGAATCTATCACAAATCACGTGGCAGGTAGTTAAGGCACATTTCCTTACTTAAAAGAGTAATATAATAAAAATATATTAAATAGGTATTTATTTATTTATGTAAACCTGAAACTCTGTCGTCCGTGACGAATTTTCTGCGAGCTGCGAAAAAAAAATACTTTCATGTGTGTGTTGTCATGACACGGCTTAGGTGACTTCTCGTACGTCTATTTCAAGTACTTTTCTTTAAAAAAATTGTATGAAATGAACACGAAAACCCACACCATCACTATACAACTATACAACTATATGTGTGTACACACACCTCCTTAATACTCGTACTATTATTATTAACGTATGTACTAATACTAGCATAAAATAATAGATGCATTCCTATTAAAATTTAGTAATTATTATTCTTAATCCTAAATTGGCATATTTGTAAAGTTTCTTGTGAGTTTATTGTAATGTAATATAAAGCTGTTAGATTAATAGTAAATAAATAAATAAAATAAAATAAAATACAATTTTAGAATAGCTTACGCTTGAACGCTACCATAGATTAGAAAAGACTAGGTGTTTGCACCTTGTAGAAAATAATTTCTGATATAAATAGTAATCTTTAATATCGTGTCATCATATTTCGTAGGTATAATCATAATGGGTGCCAGAAGGCGATGTATTTTATTCAATTTTTCTTTAAACTTCTATGATTCGAAAACAAACATTCATGTCATACAAAATTTTGCTAGTACCGGTAATCGAATCCTGCAATCCTAGCTAAGTAGCCAGGGAAACTTACTTCTGGGCTAATAGTGTTGGTTATTTGCAGACTAAGGTATTAGTTAGGTAGCATTGCACACTTGAAGTCTTTTGAAAGTTCCGGAACATTCCGGTAATGTCTACGAATTTCATTACTTACTTTATTTCAAACTCCGGAATTATCTAGAATAGTTCACAAACTTATTTAAATAAATTAATAATAATTACGAAATAATCAAGATATTCGCCGTTCGCGTAACGCTAGCGTTCGTTCGTAACCCTTTCACTCATTCACCAGATTACTCCCCAAATCAAGAGTGCGTAAAGAAGTTTAACTACAATAAATTTTGATATTTCAAGACTTAATGGACAAATACTAACTGTAATTTTTTTTTGTGAAGTTTGAAATTATGGTCACCCTAACCCGGATGGGACGAAATAAAAACCCGGTTATAAGTGACGGATGCGTGTCTGTAACGAGCTGGGTGTCAAAACGTTACTTCCATCCATCTGGTGATTCGTAGCGGAGTCTCAGACGTTATACCATTTTTGAAAAAGTGTGTGTGTACTTATATACGAACTCAAGAACCTTCTTTCACGTAATAAAACTAAAATTTTAAACAACTAATGAAAATATTATTAAATACCGCATAATTTAGTTAAATAACGTGAAATTAAATATTAATAAATTATTTTTATACAATTGGAGAGTAATTTTATTTTTTATTTTTAAACTTTGACATAAATTGAAATTTATTTAATTCTCGTCGTGGTTCAGTAGACATATGAGTTACTAGTTAGTAGCTGAAATATGATACAAATGATCTAGTTGACCAGCTAACGTCAGGGTGTCGAATTTGCGTGACGGTGTGCGCACGCAACGTAAAAATTCACTATGATAATTTTTCTCTAACGCACCAATAGAAGTAAAACTTCAATATCTAATATATAAAATTCTCGTGGTGTTAAACATTGAACTCCTCCGAAACGGCTTGACCAATTCTCATGAAATTTTGAGTGCATATTGGGTAGGTCTGAGAATCGGACAACATCTATTTTTCATCCCCCTAAATATTAAGGGTGGTCCACATGATTTTTTTTAATTTTTATGACATTTTTTTTTAATTTGTTTGATTATGGGTCAGCATTAAAAAATACATACAACTTTAAATTTTCACCCATCTACGATCAACAGTTACTTTTGTATCGCGATTTTAATATCGGCAATACAACGTTTGCTGGGTCAGCTAGTGTATGTATATATTATTTATGTAAGATTTAAAAAATACATGAATGAATGTTATAGCTTATTCCGAAGCTCACCACTTCAGCAAAAAACTGATTGCCACGTTTTTAACATAATATTTACAGGTTCAACATAATTTATTGGAGGAAGCTTAAATTATCTTATAAAGGCATAAAAGGCAAGGCATTTATTGTCTCAAAATTGATTCCTTTAGCCACCTTTGAACCCACCGCTTCGGAAACAAATGGTGTTCTGAGAGAGAAGAAACGGCAATAATACGAATTATCCTACTACAGAAACGGCAGTAATAATAATATAAATTATCTTATTAAGTTAACTCATAACATTAAGATAATTACAACTTCACCATTTTAAAAATTCAAAAGGCAGTCAAAAGATGCAAATAAGCCCTCACGTTGTTGATGAAAAAATTAAGAAAATGAATTAAATCATAAAAACACCTAAAATATATAGATTTGAAGTATTTAAAAACACATAATAAAGGATGAACCAGCCACCACAAGTAGAGCTCGTTTTGAACACGACGCATGGACCAATTATTGCCCGCCCCACGACGCCGCCACAAGCTATGGGATTGATAAATTAATATATAACAAATTTATTCCCAGTTCAAACCTATGTAAACAACTAACACATACTAACATATTTTTTAATTTACTTTGTAGTTTTTAATTATTGTTAGTGTAATTTTAAATGGTTTTAATCTAATATAGAACTAAACTTTACACCTACCTACTTTCTATACGTACCGACAGCTACGTCTTACACTCGCGACGCGTAGGTCATTTTATTTGTTGTGTGCGTGCATTTGCTGACAATACAGGTTAATAGTTTACCGCTATTTTTTTCGACGTGTTCACAACAGTGTCTTAGTCTATATAATAATAATAATACCAATAAATAATCTAACACGTACCCGTACATATTGTAAAGAATTATTAACCGACTGCGAAAAAAGGAGGAGTTTCTCAATTCGACTACATTTTTTTCGGCAGGCCATATCAGTCATCACGCCAGCATTAATGAAATCATCCGCAGGGCATATGCAAGCAATTATTTTTATACTTTTTAGTGCATATTATATCTATTGTTTTGGAATAGATAATTTATTTGGAGTCAGTTGTGTTTTTGTAAATTTTTTTTGGTTTTTGTCAAAGAAAGTACCTATTAAACTTAAACAGATCGATGCGTAAGATATATAAAAGAATATTTCATTAAATATTAATTCAGAAGACGGTCATGTACTAGACTGACCTGTGCACCAAGAGTTTTGTATTGATGAACCACAACAAACATAAAAACGTTTATTTTTTTATGGAAAAGGAGGACAAAACAGCGTACGGGTCACCTGGTGCTAAGTGATCATCGCCGCCCAAATTCTCTTGCAACACCAGAGGTGTACGCGCTTTTTTTGAAGGTACCCATGTCGTATTATCCCGGAAACACCGCACAAGGAAGCTTATTCCACAGCTTTGAGGAACGCCACTAATCCATAGTAGTGGAAAAAATAGAAGTTAGTCAACCCATACATGGAGAGTTCTCTACCATCGTAAGACTACTCTATGTACTATTTAAATATTAAAAAAAGCAATTTTGATTATAATTCGCATCGCGGCCATCTTGTTAATCGAAATCCGGGTATTATGACAGCTGTATTTAGTGCAAAAGGTGTAGATATTATTAAGAAAAACAACCAAAATACACCCCTGATTTTTAAGTTTTTAACTCACGATTTTTAGTCGGAACTGCATTTTATTTGTAGTCCTGATGATAATGTCGTTAGCGCGGCGGTATGTTGTGTTAGAATTCTTAAATCTGAAATAATGTTTACTCCAGCTATCATAAAACAAAACGAAAAAACGGTAATGACTCAACTGAGCAAGGTGTGGAGAGACAGACATATCAGCAATCGAACTAAAATACTCCTGGTTCGCACAATTGTGTTTTATCATCGCAGATAGTGCGATACTTTGGCCATTTAGAATGCAGAGAAGCCGACAACTGAAGTTCCCCATAAGACTCCGAAGGAGCAAAACCGATGGAAACAGCTTGTTGAGCAGAATGAGGGAACGACAAGAAGAATGAATCCTCTGCCCTTTTTTCTGCTATAACAACTATTAATGACAAAAACCAAGATGGCGGTTATCTAATTTATAAATTGAGACGATTTGTTATAGCGCCCTCTCTTGGTTCGCTTAAAAAAGTATTTTAAGCAAGTTAGTTAGTAGTTACCTATTTATTGTTATATCGTTTCCGTTGAGACGAAACGTCTTGTGTGTAAGTCCCTACAAATTGCAAGATCTTAGTTGAGTGAACTTCTAGCACTTTAGGAGTTGAAGGTAGATTAATTCCGCGGCTCAGTGCAGTTGCAAAATAAAACTATGATGCGATTAAAATCCAATTAGCAAATGGAAGCTCCGGGTGAATATTTCTGCATGGCCTGGTTTTATTTGAAGTCTCTTTATTTTTGACAACGGATGCTCGGTTGTCTGAACGGGCTAGGTAAATTTGGGTTATTTATAGCTGTTGTATTGCAAAATAGAATACCAGTTCATATATTTAACACCTCAAATGCTTAATTACCCAAAAATAGCTTTTTCATCCTGGAGAGAAGAGAGAGAAACCCTGACTAAAAGTAACGACATACTACTTCATCATCATAAACATCATTACTTCAGCCAAAAGAGATGCATTGCTCATCAAAGGTCTCCCCCAAAGATCACCACGACGATCGCTCTGCGCCGCCCTCGTCCAATCTATTTCAGGGATGAGATCATCTGTCCATCTTGTGGAGGCCTACCAACACTACGTCTTCAAATATGTCGTCGCTATTCAAAATTTACTGCTTCACCGGCTATCTGACCTTTGAGCTAAATGTTCTGCCCAGTGTCACTTCAGTTTCGCAATCAGGGCTATATCGGTTATGACTTTGGTTCTCCTACGGAACTCCTTATTTCTGATTTGATCTCGCAGGGAAACTCCGAGTATAGTCCTCTCCACTGCTCTCTGAGCAACGTAATAGCTAGTATTACATGATGATATTATAAAGTGCTGTTTCAATAATAAAAATGTACGAATGGAGGAATCTCACCTGGGGCGGCAAGGTCAAATTTGCCGAGCGATTTATAAATCAAGTTGTGAATGGTATTTTGTCAACCATATGTTCTCGATATAATTATTTTATTGTTTTTATTTTTTTTGTTAATAATGTGTTCAGTGATGGTAAATGATACAACAGTTTTATTTTGTCAATTTTAAAACATTGATGGTTTTCACAATTTCATTAATATTATATTGTAGACAGGCAGACTGTATAAATTAAGACTATATTCCAGGTCTGGTAAGGTTTTTTAGGATATTTAATGAATAAATTGGAAGGACTCATAGCTGTTGGCTAAAACTGGACACGAAAATTCAAACTGGAACAACGTTACCATGGACAGTGTAAAATAAAGACTATAAAAGGAGTACTTTGCCAAGACACCAAAATTAACGAGATTAGTCAAGCGTTCAGAAATACCGAGGAACTGGAGGGCAATTTTTCTTTAATGAAAATAAGGGACAAGACGAGCAGGACGTTCAGCTGATAGTAATTGATACGCCCTGCCCATTACAATGCACTGCCGCTCAGGATTCTTGAAAAACCTCAAAAATTCTGAATGGCATTACAACTGCGCTCCTCACCTTGAGACATAAGATGTTAAGTCTTAGCCCAGTAATTTGACTAGATACGGCGCCCTTCAGATCGAAACACAGTATTGTTTACACAATACTGTTTCACAGCAGAAAAAGGCGCCGTTGTGGTATCCATAATCTAGCTGGCATACTGTGCAAAGGAGCCTCCCACTGGTAATTGCCCTCAGTCGCCTCTTACGACACCCTCGGCCAAAATATGTAATATTATGCAATGAAAAAAAATATATAGACAGTCTCTTAAAGAAAAATTTTAAGTTATAAATAAATATTATGACTCTTAATTGTCAGTATATTAAATGAAAATTATATATTATATACATACGTTCACAAAAATCGTCACCCTTTTGCTCTAAATAGTGTTTTTCTATATTATAACGGTAGAAATTGCCTTAAAATTCTAGTAGGCTTCAAAAGAGCATTCCAGATCTCATAAATTCTAAAACCAAAAACACATTGGTACGTAGCGGGTGAGAAATTGAACCCGGGGAATCATGTTTTGAGTCAACTGTAATACCTATTGCGCCATAGAATAATAGATTGTTAACCTAGGGTCGAAAGAATCAATTCCCGAGGTATTTAGACGCCCGAGCGCAGCAAGGGCGGCTATAGTCCGAGTAGGAATTGATTCTTTAACCGTGTTAAGCACTTTACTTTTCATTTCGAATATGAGGAAAATAAAACTAGTTGTTTATCTAAACTATTTATTGATATTAAATCATAATATTAGTAGTAACTATTTAAAATTAATTGTCAAATTAGGACAATTTATGACGACTTTTTAAATTTTAAATATGGAACTCTCCGCGTAATTGTTGCGGCTTATTTCGCTCAAAGAAGTTTGCGCTAAGTTCACACTGGCTGTTTAGAAAGTCACATTGCTGCAGCTTTTTTTTAATTAGTTTTTTTTACATAAAACTATTCACAGCTGAAAGCAGTTCTATTTTTGAAGTTCATTCCGGCCCTTAGGTGGAAAGTAATTTGTATGAGTTTTTCCCTCTGTATGGAGGGAAGCAGCATTTTCATAATCAGATCAAAACAACATTACTTGCCAAGTATGCGAAATGAAAACAATTTTGTAATTTGATGTAACAATGACATATCTTATATATAACAACTAGATGACCCGATAGACGTTGTACTGTAGATAAGAAAAAAAATACTGTTTTATAGGAATTTGCCAATAAAATTTCAAAACATCAAGACTTATTTCGTAAAAAATAATCCCTGTTGTTATAATGAAATTGTTTCACAGGGGAACTGTCAAACCGTTCGTCACTAAATTCTCTCATAGAAAATATGCCCATGCAAAACAAATATTGAAAATAAAATAATTATGGGTCCCAAATCGAAATAAAAACTATTCTATTTCTCAAGTTGGACTAAACTGCACTCCATGAAGTAATCCCAATTAAAATCCGTTCATTAGTTTAGGAGTCCATCGCGGACAAACAACGTGTCACGTAATTTATATACATATACTAGTTGACCCGACAGACGTTGTTCTGTGCGAAACTAAAAAAAAAAGTGTTTTTATGTTGTCAATAATATTTCATAACACCAAGAATAATTTTGTTAAAATATGCTCCCTGTCAATGGCGTTCTATATTATGGATAGAACGTCGTCCCTGTTGTTAATTGTTTCACAGCAGAACTGTCAAACACACTTTTTTAATTATGGGTCCCAAATTGAAATAAAAATTATTCTATTTCTCAAGTTGGACTAAACTGCACTCGATGAAGTAATTCCTATTAAAATCCGATCATTAGATTAGGAGTCCATCGCGGACAAACAACGTGTCACGAAATTTATATATATTAAGATTAGAACATAAGAAACGAGACGAACAGGACGTTCAGCTGAAGGAAATTGATACGTCCTTCCCATTATAATGCAGTACCGCTCAGGAAAGTTGGAAAAACCAAAAGTTCTGAGCGGCACTACAATTGCACTCGTGACCTTGTCTAAGTAAATCTCCTATGCCCAGTAATTTCATTTTATTCGGCGCCATTCAAACCGAAACACAATAATGACTACACATTATCGCTTCTCGGCAGGAAAAGTCGCCGTTGTGGTACCCATATTCTAGCCGGCATACTGTGCAGAGAAGCCTCGCACTGGTAATTGTCCTTAGTCGCCTCTTACGACACTCATGGGCCTGGAACTTCCCTATTCTCCTTATGCCCCAGGGAAGCACACACCTAAGTCAAAATATCAACATTTGCATCCAAAACAGCTCCATAAATTCGTACAGTTAATTTACTTGCATCATATATTTATTATATTATCAGTTAACGTAACATTCAATATACTTGAGCATGTTTTTCTAACAGAAATGTCATACGTATTTATACAAACAGCTCCAACATATACTCTCAAATCGCTCATATTCGTAGTCACGGTGTGGCCAGGAGTCGCCTTTTACAGCGGCGGGACAAGAACAAAATTTTATGTGGGTATGATACATTTTGCCAGGCCTTCTTTTTGTGCAAGAATTCGATTTACCTATATATGTATTATTATGTATATAAAAAACACTTGATAAAACAAAATTTCTTTTCATACAAAATTATTAAGTATTTTCTGCTTTTGACACGGCCGAATTATTTGTTTATTTATGTACGCTATCAGAGGGGGTGGCCGTCTATCTGGCATTTCAAATTCGGAAGTTAGACGCCGTGCAAGTAGGAGGTGCGTTCCAATTCAGTGGTGCTCCAGTGAATTTGAGACTGGTTTGGGTTTGGCTCTAAAAATCATCAAAATAGGTCCAGCCATTTAGGAGGTGGTTCAATTGTGAATTTAAGCCATCCTCAAATCCACTTTAACACACAAAGGAATTTCATTCAAAACGGTCCAGCCGCTTAGGAGGAGTTGACTGTCAACCCACGTACAGTGGAATTATATATATAAAGATAATGTTTTTATAAACAATATCTAAATGTTCTCAGCTACGCGACATTTTGATTGATGACGTCACATTATAACAAAAAACAAAATACTTATTACTACTTACTTATAATAAGAATAAGTAGTATTTTTTTAGATAAACATGCAGTTGAGCTGTATAATAACTGTGTCCCGTATTGGGTATTTGATGATACTCCAAACACGTTGATACACTAAATGCAATGCATTTATTATAAACCGC
>CATIXQ010000028.1:3515757-3552692 GCA_949711755.1 Leptidea juvernica
AAGGGTTGAGCTAATGAGAAGAAACTCATTGCCTTTTATATAAAGATTTACATTTCCATCGATTAACATTTTTTTACTATTATTTGCGACATTTGCCATTGCGCTCGTCACATAAGATATTAAGTCTCAGTATCACATAAACACATTGCTTCCTAAGGGAAGAATGTGAGCGATTCCTACGAGGGTGGATTTTATTAATAATCATTAATAATACGAAATAAAACATTTACAAAATAACATATTATAGACATAAAATATAATGCACGAAGATGGCACGTGTTGGAAATTATATATTATTAATGTATCGTTGGAAAGGTCTTTAAGAGAAAACCTTGAAAAAGTTTGGGTTTCTAGGTAGTCGGTATTAAAACCTATTCTGGTTCAATCATTTTCCGTACAGTTACATTTAAAATGAGGCTTATTCACTAGAATGTGCCAACAATGGCACGGCGTGAGGGTCGGTCATCACTAGAATAATAATAATTGTTTTTAAATTGCTGTAATAAATTTTGTTCTAGCTGATCGCGCTCCCTTAGTCAACTTGAGTCCAAACAAACGTTATACAGCCGAGTATTACAGCTCAGTCTCATTAATACCTACAAAATATGAAATGAAGTGACTAGTAAAATGAAGTACTTAGTGAGCGTTAAGAAGTTATCACATCCAAAACTGTATCATAACGTATTTAAACTAAATAGTTTTATAAATACATCCATTTTAGTCCTTTGAAAATAATAAAAAAAAGTCATACTGGCTTTAATCAAATAAAATATTAAGTACGCATATTTTTATATATTATGTATAAACTTAATGCAAATCGGTGTGACTTAAGCCAATCACGCGGATCCCCTCATTTCCTTTCATTCATAATTTTATACTGAACTCACGACCGGTTTCTATAATACGGTCCAAGCTATAAGCGGATTTAAATGGGCCGTCATCATTTTTTCGAAATATTAACAAAAATATATAAAAGATTGTGAGACACTTTATTGGTGTTTACCAATAAAGTTTCCATTAATATAAAGGGTCTTTCATTAAGGGCTTCCTATCTTCAAATTTAAATATAACAAAATTTCTGTTAGATATCATCAACAATTTTTATTCATTTGAAAGGCCTATCGATGCCATTATGTGTGGAATATAACATCGTTCAAATGTCCGCCCCGGCTTCTCTGGGTGGCGCGCATCCGAAATGTCCAATTTTCCATGACGCTGGTGCATAAATCAGGCTGAATTTGACCGATGGCATGGGTTATGTTGGCTTTGAGGGCCGCTGTGGTTTGTGGCTTATTCGCATAGACTTGCGACTTAAGATAACCCCACAAGAAATAGTCTAATGGGGTCAAATCGCACGATCTCGGTGGCCAGTTCACATCATCTCCACGTGAGATGACCATGCCATCGAACCGCTCATGCAGAATGTCCAATGTGGCATGAGCTGTGTGGCACGTAGCGCCGTCCTGTTGAAACCACATGTCGTTGGTGTCCATATCATCCAATTCAGGCTAAAAGAAGTTGGTAATCATCGACCTATAGCACTCTCCGTTTACGGTGATGGCCTGGCCAACGTCGTTTTCAAAGAAATATGGACCGATGATGCCGCCAGCCCAAAATCCACACCAAACAGTGACTTTTTCGGGATGCATTGGACGCTCTTGGATCTCATGTGGATTTGTATCGGCCCAAATTCGACAATTTTGTTTGTTCACGTATCCATTCATCCAGAAATGGGCCTCATCGCTGAAGATGATTTTTCGATGAAAATTAGGGTCAGTTGCCAACTGCTCCAGAGCCCATTCAGCGAACACAAGTCTTTGTCTATGGTCGTTTACCTTCAGCTCCTGGGTCAGTTGAATTTTGTACGGGTGCAGGCCCAAGTCACGACGCAAAATTCGCCAAGTTGTGGTCTGTGAAAGGCCGAGTTCTTGTGAGCCACGCGAAATCGACTGCCTCGGATTCTTCTGCATGCTCTCACGGACAGCGGCGATGTTTTCGGTAGATCTTGCGTTTCGTCGACGTACGGGTGTTGGTTGATCGTTTACTGAACCAGTGGACTCAAATTTATCCACCACACTGCGAATAGTCCTCTCGGTTGGACGATTATGGCGCCCGTAAAATGGGCGAAACGCGCGGAACGTTGCCCGAACAGAACACCCATTTTGATAAAACAATTTTATCATTTGCACGTGTTGTTGAACGCTATATCCATCCGTGGTGATTTGGCAAAACAGACTGAATAAATGACAGCCAATTTGACAGATGTAGCTTCAACAAGATGGCCGCTATCAACTGTAAAAGTTCGGAAGTCCCTATTGAAAGACCCTATACATACATGATATTTCATGTAAGCAGTCAAAAAAGAGGACATGAAACAAAAAAAATTAATAAAACTTTAGAAGAAAAAAATACAAACGGTTATAATATTATATATAGTAATAATTACTATATATAATATTATAACTTAAATGAAATTATAAAAATAAGTATTCTTTAATATATATCTCTCTTAAGCTGTATGATCGAGCGAGTATGTAAATCAATATTATATATTTTTTTTAATAATACCAATGAAATGTGAAATATTATTAAGATTTGACCAATGAATCATCGGCCTAGAATTGATTCAATTGGATTTTCAGTTTTAACCAACGACGCTCGTTACAATTCAATCGAACCAATATTGGTTCAGTTCTCATTTTGATTTCAGCTTTCAATCAGATGTTTTAGATAGAAAGACAAATGAGACATCATATTAATATACTTTTTGAAGATACCCATGTCGTATTTTCCTGGTACCACCGTGGCACCGTTATACGTGGCAAAAGGTTCCTTGATAACTGAGATTTAAGAAATGCCCAAACTAGATAAGATAGATTAGCATTCCATTTCAGCCGGAAGACGTCCTCTGCTAGACAAAGGCCTCCCCCAAAGATCGGCATGACGATCGGTCCTGCGCTGCCCTTATCCAACCTACTCTGGCGATCTTAACCACATCGTTAGTCCATCTTATGAGGGGCCTACCAACACTACGTCTTCCGGTACGTGGTCGCCATTCGACGACTTTACTGCCCTCCGTCGAGCTATATGCCCTGCCCAATCACACGTCAGTTTTCACAACCAACTGGGCTGTGTTGGTGACTTTGATTCTCCTACGGATTTCCTCATTTCTGATTCGCTCTCGCTGGGAAACTCCGAGCATTGCCCTCTCAGCGACAATGAGGTTCCTCATTGGGCCCATAGCGACCACGTCTGCATAGATTATTACTATTAGATTAATATAACAGATTCAAAATTAGATGCAATTGATACGATGCGATGCATTAGATCCAGCTGAAGCTACATAAAAACTCTTTAAACCGTTTAAAACAAATCTACATAAAAATATTTAAATAAATTACTCTTATAACTTGCACCAAACATTTATAAGCCGATCAGAACCAGTTTTCAAGTTATAATAACAAAAACAAATCCACTTCCTCCAACATTAAATCTACTCTGAATATACCTTCTGTTTGCTGCTGTCCAATCTTGTCATTACGAGGCATCTCAACTCCTAGACAAACATCCTCTATTTGACAAGCACTTTTGCGACTCCTTTTCTTGATATTTTTCTTGGAAAATCGTCACAGATGTGGCTAGAAACCTATTTTTATTTCAGCACTAACTTTCGCCCGCAAAATTGTCCGTGTTTAATGGAAACGTTTGCTCGAATTATAATAGGGTGCACAAATAAAATTCGAAAACAAAATTTTATGAACGATGCGGGACTCGAATCCACGACTTCTGGCGTTACGTGCCAGTGCCCTTCCAACTGAGCCAACCCGTTCGAGTGTCGTATCGTCATAAATTCGTGTATGCTTTGTTCAACTCTCAGGTTGTGGCTTCACCTACAGGATCTATTTTACAGTTGATAACCCGCTCAACCCCAATATTTGCATATTAGGATTTTGACGTGATATCGCTCTTGTAAATCTAAACAATTTGTTATGTTTTTGACAACCCTCACTTCCAGGATTAATACACAAATAAAATTCAAAAACAAAATTTTATGAACGTGGCTAGACTCAAACCCACGACCTCTGGCGTTCTGTGCCAGTGCTCTGCCAACTGAGCCTACCGTTCGAGAGACGTATCGTGCTAAAATCTTGTATACTTTTTCTTTATTTCTTACAAAAAGTATTCAATTGTATTTACAATCAGTTTTATGTCTCTAGCTTGAGAGGTGCTTAATTCCCCATACAAACTTTCATTTCTTATTCACATGGTAAATAAATTATTTCCGGAAAAATTATAATTTTGTGTCCATTCGAGGGTCTCAGCCGAGCAGGTCAGCCGCATAAGCGAGAAAGGGTAACGGACAGAGTAACTCTCGCATGGCCACATAATATTATTATAAAACGAAGTCCTCCGCCGAGTCTGTCTGTCTGTCTGTTCTCGATTAACTCCAAACTACTGCACTGATTTTCTTGCTGTTTGCAGCAATACATAGCGTGGACACGATGAAGGTTTTATAGTATATAATTACTTTAGTTTTTGTTTATTTTAATGATATTTGTTGGACATAAAAAATGAGCCGTCTGGGAGCTTTCAACGAAAACAAACCCTTTGAGATATAACAATATAATGCACGGCCATTAACGCTGATTACACATGTCGGATGACTTAGACTACATTATTCTCTAATACATAATTTTTTTTCTATTGACAAAATAACGCCTGGAAAAACTAAAGTGAAAATTTCTAATTTCAGGCGAAGGTGTATTGGGGCCCTCAACTTCACTTCTTGTCAATAAAATCCGCCCTCGTAGGAATCGCTCACATTCTTCCCTTAGGAAGCAATGTGTTTATGTGATACTGAGACTTAATATCTTATGTGTCGAGGTGACGAGCGCAATGGCCAATGTCGCAAATAATAGTAAAAAACCTTATTGACAATTAGGTACAATGTGTACCTATTTGGCAAGCCAGGCTTCGTCATGCTCGCATAAATGGCATCGATTGCTAATTCGCGCGTTAAGTAACTTTCAGAAATTTAAATTCTTAAATCTAAAACTCTGGTAAAATACATCCTTTCAAGTATTTTAATTCGTACAATTTCCTTTTCCATTCCTTCCTTACTTTGACCTACTTTCCATTTCCCGAATACTCCTTTCAGCGAGAGGCGCCTTTGCATAGGATGCCGGCTAGATTATGGGAACCACAACGGCGCCTATTTCTGCCGTGAAGCAGTAATATGTAAACATTACTGTGTTTCGGTCTGAAGGTCGCCTTAACTTCGCCTTAACGTCGCCGAAGACTTAACATCTTAATTCTCAAGGTGACGAGCGCAATTGTAGTGCCGCTCAGAATATTCGGGTTTTTCAAGAATCCTGAGCTGTATTTTAATTGGCAGGTGGTATCAATTACAATCACCTGAAAGTCCTGCTCGTCTCGTCCCTTATTATCATTAAAAAATAAATAGCAAGCTGAATTGTTTCTAATTTGCCTCAACAATGATAAAATCAATACAGCTCAAGTTCAAATTCTAAGCACTGTGACTTTTAACTTTCACCAAAGTTATAGAGTACAATTACAAACCCCTTTGACCTACAAGCGTGGTTAATTTCAAATAGTCAACAATGTGTCTCTAACTATGAAACGCTTGGAGAGTAATTAATTAAAGTTACCAAGTTTTGTTTGCTTCAAGACCTCTTAAGTTTCGTAGGAGACGGACTTGAGATTAAAGGGCCTCAATCATGGGGCTTCTTAAAAGGACAGCATGTCAACAAGGCACTTTTCTCTTCTGCTTGGTTCGTGTAAGACAACGCGTCCTTCTAGAATCTAGAGGTTAGACCTAGATAACTAAATTTTTTAGTAAACTTCATCTAAATTGTCTGAGCCGATTTGGATATACTCCATATCTTAATAATTTATGATTGAAGTTGTTCATATTCTCACATCTTAAAACTAAATTATTAAAACTATCGTGAGACATCATAAACTTTATGTGTCTAAAACGGCACGGTTTGTCGGAGTAGGTTCCGACTAGTTAGTTAGTTCCGACATCAGGGTGAGTGCAGTAAGTTTGCGGTGATGTCTCGTCTCAAAATGCGGATTTGCGCTCGTAGTGCGCGGCTTGACTGGGCGGGGGGCGTGGCGTGGCATGCGCCGGTGGTAGTGAAACTATTGTGTCACAATTGGTGCACAAAAAGTTCTTACAGTGTCGACCACGTAATCATCGGCACTATGGGTGTTATTCAGAGATGCGTGATCATATTTGTTATATATGCTGATTGCGTGGCTTTGCATATATCAAAAATAAAATGGCATCAAACTTAGGAAATGCTATGTGATGACTTATGTGATGGCTGAATGTGACACCCTATCAAATTCTACTATAAAATCAATGGCCAAAAAGTCACTAGGTCTGCAAACATCAAAGACCTGGTTATCATATTTGATCATATACAGACTTTCATGATCATGTTATTGCTCTGGCTAGAGAATGCGTGCAACGCAGAGCAGCTCGAATTGTCGGGGACCTAGCGCTCTGTGAACGGCTGGATCACTTGGCGTTGCGTAGAGACGTCCCTTCATTGTGTGTCTTCTACCGCATTTATCACGGGGAGTGTTCCGAAGAGCTGTTCAACCTGATTCCTGCCGCCGAATTTCACCTTCACACGACACGCCACAAGTTACGATATCATCCCCTCCATCTGGATGTGTGGCGGTCCTCCACAGTGCGGTTTTCAAGGAGCTTTCTTCCTCGCACTACGAAGCTGTGGAATGAGCTTCCTTGTGCAGTGTTTCCGGGACGATACGACATGGGTACCTTTAGGTAAGAAAAGCGCGTACACCTTCCTTAAAGGCCGGCAACGCTCCTGTGATTCCTCTGGTGTTGCAAGAGAGTGTGGGCGGCGGTGATCACTTAACACCAGGTGACCCGTACGCTCGTTTGTCCTCCTATTCCATAAAAAAAAAATCGCATAGGCGCCTGGGCTTCGTTCTTAGAAATGCAAGGGATTTTTGCCACACAGATGCCATCCGGCTGATCTAAAATGTGCTAGTTAGACCAAAAATTGAATCTAGCGTCGGCATCTGGAACTCGGACGAGGATGCCTGTGGTTCTACTTGAAAGAGTACAGAAAGTATTTCTGAGGTACCTTTATAAATGGGTATTATCCTTACCTATATCGAACCAAATTTCTTCTGGGGTCTCTGAACTATGGTTCTTTAGATGTTCGGCGGGAGTATCGACAACTCACTACTGACTGTAAAGGTTTTCATGGTAAGATCGATTCTCCCGAGTTAAGTGATAACCTCCGTAACCGTGGGCATGAACTGTTTGCGGTTCCACAGAGACGCACAGTAGCGCATGCACAGTCACCTATACCCCGCATCCTCACCGCGCTTAACGATCTTCTGAACACAAACCCTGAGTATGGACGGGAAAAATGACAGAATGCCTGAAGTACTGTAAGCGAGATGAGTATCTAAATTAATAATGAATTGTCTTTTATTTAATCTAATGTAAGTGGTGTTAACCGTTTTAATTAAAGTAAATAAATAAATACTAAAAGAACAAGTTTATTTGTAAAAGAAAATAATACTCATAAAAATAGTAATTACAAATATGTGTTAATTATATCGGTCATACAAATACAGCCCTGAACAAATTTCTATAATAGAAGCCCAAGGCGATAGAAGATTAGCTGCCGGCTAAAAATGCAGTTAGAAAGGCTTTGAGAGAGAAAATAGTGTATTTTGCTTTTTTATCGTAAGATGTGGTGGTTGTTGAATAAATTAATTTAAATAATAATAATTTATTAAACAGTGTGAATGGGGATGAAAAATTGGTAGTCTACAACATTCAGTCAACATTTGGAAAAAAAAAATAAAATTAGTGCCTAACATTGCAAGGCAATTCATTGCAATAGTATGGGCCTTGGATATGCGAGTACCTGACAGCCAATTGATGTTCTTGCGAGTCATAGATTCAATTTATTTCATCTTTTATAATTGATACTGAGCAAGATATAGCGTAGGGATCACTTAATGGGTATTGAGAACATCCGCAAATAACATCACCAATAATCTATACTAATATATAAAGCTGCAGTGTTTGTTTGTTTGTTTGTTTGAACGCGCTAATCTCTGGTACTACTGGTCCGATTTGAATGATTCTTTCAGTGTTGGGTAGTCCATTTATCGAGGAAGGCTATAGGCTATGTTTTTTTTTTCAAAATTAGGGATCCGTAATAAAATTGCTATTTTGTAACACAAGGTGTAAAATCGAAAACCTATTTTTGCGTGCGCTGCAAAAACTATTGACAATAGAACAAAATGATGTACAGGCTATAATATAGGCAATATTTTATTACTTATAAAACTATCGCGTGAATTATACTTTATATGGCAAAACAACGTTTGCCGGGTCAGCTAGTATTTTATAACAGGAATACAAAACTATCGCTGTTTGGCAATCTAATCTCAAATTTTAAAAAGAGGATTGTCTTTTGTATATGCCCAATATTTATCATATTCGAATAGTTTTCACTAT
Organism: Leptidea juvernica; assembly: GCA_949711755.1. Taxonomy (NCBI): domain Eukaryota; kingdom Metazoa; phylum Arthropoda; class Insecta; order Lepidoptera; family Pieridae; genus Leptidea; species Leptidea juvernica. The sequence goes on from CATIXQ010000028.1 coordinate 3,524,300, forward strand.
CACAAATATGTTAAAAAAACCTCGAATAAGATTGAAATATGAGAACAGTGTTAGAAGCAACGAGGCTCAAATTTCATATTAATTAAACTGAACGCACGCAGTAATGCGAGATAGTAGCTACTTCACTATAAACCACCGCCGGCAACTATATAAGGCGCAAATTCGGCCTCAAATGGAGTACTGTTCTCATTCTTCCATTTGACCCCATACAACGAAGAGCTGCTCGAATCATCGACGATCAAGTCATCTCCGATCGGCTTGATTCTTTGGCATTGAGTAGAGATGTGGATTCTCTCTGCATCTTCTACCGCATTTATCACGGGGAGTGCTCAGAGAGGCTGTTCGGGTTGATTGCAGCGGCCGAATTCCACCACCGGACATTACGTGCAAAGTACCATCCGCATCACGTTGACGTCTGGTATGCTAATAATTCTAAAATGCAGGGATAGAACCATGTAAAAATAATACTACAAGAAATAAGACAGACACTGGGTTCACATAAATCATCAGTAGGTAAGTATTTTGTATTTTATTAATTTCAATGTAAAATAACACGAAGCGTATGTTACAAAATTTGAAAGATACCATTGAATATCAAGATGCCACGCACACAAGCATCTAATAGTTGCCGTAATAAAAAAGCTACTGTTCTTAGGTAGTGCGGTTTCTATTTGAAGCGCAGCGGAGATCAATCCTTAATCTAAGCGTCAAATATAATCCTCCCCTACGCTGTGGTTAATAAAGTAGAAATAAATATCCATTTAGTCAAAACTCCATAAATGTCATCTAGTTCAAGTTGTTGGGGTCTCGTATTAACCACAAACCGCGGAATTGACTCGCCTCTCAAACTCTACAAACGAAAATAAGCTTTGGATTAACTTATCTGGCTTCATGTGGACTGGGTGCAAGTTAAGTTATTCATAATAATAAAAGGGGTTTATTTACATTCTTCAAACTAATTACATTTTATTATATTAACTAGCAGTGGGTATTAGAAAAGTTGGAAGACCGTGTAAGAGGTGGGCATAAAAGGCATTTATTTTCTCAAAATTGATTCCTTTAGAATTCTTTTTGATGTCATTTCTAATAACTACTAGATACTACTACCGCTTCGGAAACAAATGGCGCTCTGAGAGAGAAGAAGCGGCGCAAGACTCTCCCCGCATTCTTATTTTGCGCTCTTTTCATGATGATGAGGCTGATGATGTGATTGAATACGCTGGAAAAGACTGGCTAATATTGGGCAAAGACCGTATAGTGTGGAAAAAAATGGAGGAGGCCTTCACCCAAAGAGGGGCCCATACTACTAATTAAACATTAATTATTAAGAAATAGAAAAAAAATTACTAACATAAAACTATTCTCTTTTTAAGTTCTTATAATATTAGGCTTAAGTTAAGTTAAGTTTACTAACAATAATTATAAGTTTGTTTTAATTTTAATGTAAATTGTAATGTAATCTAATTTAGTACGGGAATAAAAGGTTTTTTTTTTATTTATTTATATTAACTAGCTGACCCAACCCGAGTGGTATCGAATCGCACCACTACACTGACACCGCTCAAACACATACACGTACTTAAAGCTAATAGCGGGAATCAAATGAATTTGATACTTTAGCAAGTTTGAATTTTGTTTTTTTTCAATACATATTTATTTTTGATAATTGGTTTAAACTTTAGATGGCAGTTCCGTCGCATAACGTCGTGTGCAGTAAACGCAGTTTTTTTTTTAATCCAAGATGGCCGCCATGAAAAATTATGATTTCAGCAATATGGGTATCGTATCCAAGGTTATTGAGGGTGCAGAGATCGATTTTAGGATCATTTTTGAAATCCAAGATGGCCGACGCGCAAAATTATGATTTCAACAAAATGGGTATCGGATCCGAGGTTATCGAGGGTGCAGAGAACGATTTTGGGATCATTTTTAAAAACCAAGATGGCCGCCGCGAAAAATTATAATTTCAGCAATATGGGTATCGTATCCGAGGTTATCGAGGGTGCAGATAACGATTTTGGGATCACTTTTGAAATACAAGATGGCCGCCGCGCAAAATTATGATTTCAACAATATGGATATCGTTTCGAGGTTCTCGAGGGTGCAGAGAACGAATTTGGGATCATTTTTGAAGTGAAACTTCTTTGCCCGCATGAGAGTAAAATTTTTACGGATGAAACGGAATAAAGTGTCACGAAAATGAAGGACGTTTTTATCCAAGAAGACGGGAGGGAGATTGAGTGTGATTGAAATAATGTAGTATAAAGCAGACGTTACCGCTATGAAGTAAAACAAATTCACTACTAGCATTGTATTGTGCAGGTTTCATAAGTAATAATAATTAGTAAAACATCGTACAAGATTCCAACACCAATAATAAATACAACATTTGCAAGTAGATTTAGCCCATTCTTACATACATATATATACAACAAGGTAAATTTAAAATGTTCTATTAAAAATTGCTCGGTCCATCAGGTCAAATTTAAAATACAGAGATGGTTACACACACTCACTTATGCAGACATGGAAGCTATTCTTAAAGTGATAGCTTAGCATTCATATAGTGTTAATACTTTGTAACATGATTAATCAGATACTCACACTCACTCACACCCACCCTCACACACACACACACACACACACACACACACACACATACACGCACCCAGAGACACACACGTGTACACACACACATATACAGAGTGCACTTTTTGACCTTTCGGTACATATTGTTAACCTTAGGATGTAAATTGATTGCCTACAGGACAGGCTACGCCTAGTGTAGGGACCAAATATAATGTAATATTATGTGATAAAGTGTCTGTATATAATAAATAAATAAATAAAAATAAAATAAAAAATCTAATAATTTCTAATATTGAGAAAAATAAATTGGTTTACAGAACAGATTAGGATAATTATTAATATAAACGAGAAATTTCATAGGCGCCATCTTGGATTTCGATTTTGACCCGATATTCGTTATTCTTGACCCCGAAAACCATGAAAATGACACCCATGAAGAGAAGTTAGGAAATTTCATAGGCGCCATCTTGAATTTCGATTTTGACCCGATATTCGTTATTGTTGACCCCGAAAACCATGAAAATGACACCCATGAAGAGAAGTTAGGAAATTTCATAGGCGCCATCTTGGATTTCGATTTTGACCCGATATTCGTTATTCTTGACCCCGAAAACCATGAAAATGACACCCATGAAGAGAAGTTGGTAAATTTCATAGGCGCCATCTTGGATTTGGATTTTGACCCGATATTCGTTATTGTTGACCCCGAAAACCATGAAAATGACACACATAAAGAGATGTTGGTAAATTTTATAGGCGCCATCTTGGATTTCGATTTTAACCCGATGTCGATTTAATATAGACCTTATATTTAGGGATGAACTTAAAAATCACTAATTCTATAAAAAAATAAGAAACATAATTTTTAAGAAAATCTGACTGCATACAAAATATGTAAAGTATCAAAGACAGTATTGTATAGCTTATACAAAATATTCATGTTCATACAGCGATCTTTTCGAGTACGAGCTACTGCTTACAACTGACACAATGTCTACCCACGACGGCGGCCGTTGTTTCGATAGATCTTTCTGTGCAATGCTTACTTAGTGACAAAATAAAATAACCCTTAATACCACTCTTTAAAGCTCATGCTTTTCAGAAAAATATATGAATTTTAGACGATTCATTTATATTTTTTTCTGAGATTATTTATAACATATTCATTAATTTATTTCCCGTGTTTTTGAAAATATTATATCCGCATTCCTTACGTAATTTTTAAGAGACAAAATTATGTAAGTAGTAGCAGAAAACTGATCCTGAATGAAGCCCCATTTCGTCAATTTTGTGTGAAGAGGTAACGGATAATCGTTTTTACGACATAAAATATCAAAATTTCAAAGCAAAAATTTCCCGCTAATTGGAGATAAAGAAGTAATCTATTTATGGCAATTTTTAGTTTTGTTAGAATTAGTTTCATTTCATCACAAACTCTACCGAAAATTATCTTATTTTTGTCGGATTCGTAAACGCGTCCTTAATAGAAAAAAAGATGTACGTACTCGGGAAGAATGTAGGTTGTCTAAAGCCATCGGAAATGTGTAATCAAACTTGATGAGTTAAAAATGAAACAAAAATATATTTCTTAGTGATTTTATTATATTATGTAGTAATAAAATTATAAGGATTAAATCGTATTTGAGTAAACAGCTTTTATATTACCACTTTTTTATTACCAAGTTTTTAAAGTATTAAAATTGATATAGTATGTTATCCTTAAGAGATAGACATATGCCCTCATGGACTTTTCTGTAGAGCTATATAAGATACACAATTCCACTGTACATTATTTTTTTATATCTCAAAGGGCTTAGACAGCGTTTTCGTTGAATGCTCCCAGACGGCTTAATTTTTCCAACACCTCCAACAAACATCGTTTATGTATACAAAAACTTAAAAAATCAACTAAAACCTTCCTAGAGAATCACGTTATCCATTGGTGAAAACAGCATGAAAATCAGTAGTGAGTTTATCGCGAACAGACGAACAGACGTGGTGAGAGACTTTGTTTTATAATATGTAGTAATATGTATGATCATTCAACTAATATTAAATAATATACCTCAAAAAAAAAAATGGATCATTTAGTCCATTGAATATAAATTCTATTTCTTCTTTATAAAACTGTCGATCTTAAGTACTCGTATGATAATCTTTGAATTACACAAATTGTTAAACCTCCATTTTTATCAATAAATTTTGTGTGCTTAAATAGAATTAAAATTTGACATTGTAAATTAAATTTGCCAAAATATCACAATAATTCATAATTAATTCGTACACTACCCGCTACTAGGGCATAATTTTTTCTCGAGGAATTTATTTTGAAACTTTTAATTTTTATCTACTTCATCAGCATTGCAGTTATTATTTTAAAATTATTTATAAAATATATCCTTCCTTGAGGATAAATATTATTTTGAGGAACTACAGTAATTTTAAATTTATTATCAGATATTTAGGAACAGTCATTATTTTGTTGAATTTTAAGGGATTTTGCAGTAGATACCCAACTTTAACATCATTTTATTCATTCCTTAGTAACATTCATTATTTTAAGAATAACGATAATTCATTTCATTAATCAACTTTAATCTTAACGAATTTATAGAAATTTAGATAAAATATCATCATTTTTTATTTAAAAAGTTTTAATTGTATATTTTATTATCTTAACATCTTCTGTGTCCAGGTGAGAGGGCAATTGTAGAGCCACTCAGATTTTTTTTATTTTCCTAGAATCCTGATTGGCACTGCGTTGTAATGGGCAGGGTGTATCAATAAGCTGAAGGTGCTGCTCGTCTCGGCCTTTATTGTCATAAAAAAATCGGAGCTGCTCGCAGAACAAAATCCGGACTACGAAAAATTCGTGAGTGGACCTGATATTACTCTCGTCTTGTAACTATTCTTTCACTCTCACATAGATAGAGACAAATTGAAAAAGAAGAAAAAAACTATTATGGGGCATTGCCGCCGATGTTACTAACAGATTTGTGCTGCTGAAGAGGGCTTTTTGTGCTGTTTACAACGTAGGCCTTAAAGAATCATTAATAGAAAATTTTAAGAAATAAAAATTTAGCTGTTGCATCTCAATTAATTCATGATAAAATTATGTTCATAGAAATAATTGCGAATTTGCTAGAAACTGTGATAAATATAATGCTTACACCAAGAACACATACTCGTATAATAAACTTGTAATGCCTACTACTCGGTTATGTCGAGTAAGTAAAGTTTGGCGATGTTTAAAATGCTTTTACAACATGATCCCAGAAAATGTACTACACAAATGTGTTACAAATTTACATAAATTATTTTCTTAATGATACCACAGATTGGGAATGGAGTGACCGCCCTCAGGCTATTTAAAAATAAATTTTATTACGATTAATAAGGCAATTAGATACCGCCCTAGTTCTAACTGTAAATATATCTAGCGATCCGCCGACGTTGCTACAATGGCTCGGCGGGCAGCTTCCGCGAAACCAAAGATTTTGGACTCCGGGGGAAATATCGTTGCAAAGCTGAAAATTAAAGGAATTGACGGAAGTACACCACCAGGATTGGGCTGCTAGTGAGGCTGTGGTAATTTGACTCAACAAGCGAAATCTCACCAGGCCCGTACACCAGAATACGATATCATATCGTAACGAAATTTTATTAAAAAAAAAGAAACCCGCTGAGTTCCTGCGCCCATCCTTCTCAGGTCTGACCCATGATTTTTCGAGTGGGTTGATGTTCATCACGTTGGATAACTAGACTGATCTGTGGATCGAACAGTTGCCAACGCTTCGGTTTCCAGTATCCTATTGAGGCGCATAGAAAGAACTTTGTACATTCTCCGGGCCCAATGCTTCAAAAGCCAAGTGTCTTGACATCAAACGGCACAAAGATGTAAGACTCATTGACAACGACACAGTCGCAGCATCAACTGACGTCCATTGGATATGAGAAGGAGCCAGAGTGTCGACGCATGTCGAGTCCCACACCAGCGCCCTTCCCCGTGCCCAAACCATTAGGGTCAATCCACCAGTGCGCTAGATTTTCACTAGCACTTTTTCTTTGTAATGATTTATTTATCAATTACTTTCTCTCTAGTTACTCACCACTTATCAAATAAAAGGCTGTTAATAAAATATTGAAAAAGTTTGAACGTAAAAGGATGATCTAGTACTTGTTATCTGTGTAAACTTGAATACAATGCCGGGTAAACTCGCCCCATTTCAGTCGTTTCCGTGAAATTTAATTTCGGTTTTGCGTTAACCTTTTATTTATAGTGCTACTTGGTTAGAAGGCTTTGATCTCGTTATATGGGATGCCTTAAAAGATTACTCGAATTATTTACATTACAGATGGACACAATCTGATATTTTTATAAAGCCCTTGTTTCTTGATCGGCTAAGCCTTTTGTATAACATAATGTAATATAATTGTATCAAATCAAAATCATTTTATTGACAAAGCTCCAGGAAACAACTCCTATGAATGTCAAAAGATTACTTTTCTTTTTGCCACATACCACCAAGAAACCCATTGCCATCGTTTAACAAATTATTTTTAATTCAATATAATGTGAAAATTGAAGTATCAAAAATACTCAAATGTGAAATATTCAATACCTTACACGAGTAAGTCAAAAATTAACTTAAAATATTAATTAAAAACTCAAGACTTATTCAGTACAGTAAACACAATGAATCATCACACAAGTAAGTAAAATCAATCCACACACACACTGGAAATAAATAAGGATTCTTTCTATTTTTTATTTCATGTAATCAACCAAATATCTACAAAATTATTGTTAATATTGAATAATTCTAATGAAAAATAATTTAGTAACTATTCTGGGTATAAAATATATATAACAACAGAAAAAGTTCTTGATTTAAATTTGTAGTGCTTGTGTTACATATAGTGTTTATCTGTGTTAGCTGATTTTTGGGCTAAAATTAATGATTTTATGGGGAATCTTGGTCTATTTCTGGGGACTGTAAGTAACCACGTGCTCGGTGATGAATTGATTTGCGGGCGGTCACTCGGCAATCACTTGCGTTTATAACGGCGGCCGGAAGGCAACTGGTTCCTAATTAGTTACACCACCTTCAACGGGAACGAGTTAAGTCGATATAAATCGATATGTGTATATATATATAATAGTGCACTTTCGGGGGGAAGTGAGGTTGAATAAGGATTATGAATATTAATTAATTGGCACGAACAGTTACCATAGATTAAGATAGTTCTATGCACGTTGGCTTCCTAAAATAAATTTAAATATGCAAATTAAAGATTTCGCACTTCGTATAACAGCTAGTCGCATAAAGGTACTTTGGAAGGTGAGATTCGATATATCCTTGCTAGTCCTTACTATATAAAACTTGTCAATATTTGAACACTCTTATAGATATTTTAAATGTTTTTCATTTAAAAATCATAAATTCTTACCTCTCTCGACTCGAGGCAACTTTTATAAGATAAAAGTAAAAGCATTTGACCTAGGTGTAAAATTTTAACATCTTTTAAAAGGTGAATTTTCGTCTCACATTTACTTTAAAGATTCTTAAAAGTCCTCAACTTTTGGGGAGTTTTAAGCGCATCGCTTGACGAGGTATGGCTGGATTCATCTACTTTACCAAAACTTATGAATTAAAGTCAATTTTATTTCATCATTCAAATATTTCTCTTTTTAGTCAATCTTAACAGTTGTAAATTAAAAATTATCTTTTTTAAAACGCGAAGGGTTTCATAGCAAACATGTGTACTTTTTACAAAACTTTGGAAAATATTTTTAAATAATAATTTCTCATATTATTGATTATTATTTGTTGGTTTAGCGGCATAAGATGTATTCTTACTTCGTCAAAATTTCTGTTGTCTTGTCATTGAGACCACGTGAGCTAAAACTAAATCTAATTCAAATGAATACTTTTAACACTTACACATTCTGGCGTGAAATAAAACAGTTATTGAAAAACACTAGAACACATCATCTAGTTTGTATTTTCGAAACACGTTCACCTCAATGTAATCGATATCAATTAAGTTGTCGACACGCACGTGACAGAGCTGTTCCGACGTGACAACTGGAGCGACGCTATGATTTATACTATTGACGTGTTAACGGTGCTTGTATTGTACTATTTTGAATTTATGTCGCTTTATCTGCTTGCTGTAGGCGTTTGTTGGCTGTTTCGCTACAGAACAGACTAATAATACAAAATTTGAATATGATTTAATGTGAAACAAATAACTTATTAAATTAATGCTTTGAATTTCCGTAAAACATGGTTGGTATACTAGATAGAACACCTAATATTTTATACACTAAGAGCGCTTTCGCACTACGTCCGATCCGATCCGATTTGTGAAAACGCAGTCCAAAGTAGTCGTAGAGCTATTTCCATGATAATTTACGCACTAGATCCGCCCTCCGTCATCCGATTTCTTTCCGTCAACCGATAGAATTAGTTCCTCGACTACTTCAGACCGTGTTTTCACGGATACAGATCGGACTCTGATCGGACTTAGTGCGAAAGAGCTCTTACGCGTGTGTTCACCGAAGAAACAGATTTTCTTCACATTCACATATCTCCTTCTATATTTGTAGCTACCTCGAAATGAGGGGTGATTAAATTACACAGGCAGATACTAATAAGATAATTACAGACTTCGCACATTTTGGGTATCGAACCCAAGACCTTCTAGCACAGCAGATCGTATTTGCCACTATAACTATCCAACAGAGGTAGGGAATGCTCATGACTTGACACATGCACACGTAAAAACATGCTAAATAAAATAACGATGTTTAATAAAGACGACACAATGAAATTGAAAACTTCTCTAATTCTCACTTAGTCAACTCGAGAGGTTAATAATCTGAATGAGCGTGACAAATCAGTTTAATTCAGTACCCAAAAAATCAAGTACTCAGCACAAATCAAATCAATTCAAAATCATTTTATTCATTTAGGTCAAAGAAACGACACTTATGATTGTCAAAAGAAATACTAAAGAATTTTACATTTCAACAATAATTGAGAAGACTACGCGATATTCACTGGTGACATCACTGCGACCCCTTGTATCATCTGGAGACAATAAGTGGACACTAAATGAGGTGATGGGTGGCTCTAAATACCATTTTAATTGAGCTGTCCCATTATCAGTATATCATCAGGCTTGTGTCACTCCGCCATTTAGAGACGAAAACACACCTAGTAGCGCGGACGATTCTGAGGGCATCTAACTTTACGTGTTAATCACTTTATTCATTATTTTTATTATATTTATTTATTAACCAATTTACAACTGATTTCTGTATTTGTTTGGTTTGTATGAAATTTCAAATCTTGAAGTCAGTAATTGTTAAAACTTGAGTGTAAATTATCAAACGTAAGTAATGTTTTACTACTTAAGGTTAAATACAACAGACATTTTAAAAAAATCCCCATCATATTATGGTGTAGGATGGCGAATTTTGAAATGGCCTATTTACATGGTTTAATTATTTAAATGTTGTAATGAGATAATACGAAAAAAAATTTTTTTTCTTATTCCAAGAAGCAAGACTTTTTCCAAATTTTTCAAGACCCAAGAATCAAACAACTCAATTACAAATAACATTAATTAAACTGTATGTATTTCTCTTGCATTGAAGCTATGAATTTTTTTTATTGAATATGAGTTTGTGTCCAAAAAAATTATACGTAAACAATGTAATTTAAAAGGTATAGTTGAATAAAATACTATATATAAATTAAATATAGTATAATTATCTTTAGAGTATTGAAAATATTCAAAAAAACATTTTGTTATAAAAATTAACCCGGTTGAAATGAGATCATAGCCGTTATATTAATTCAACTAAAAATAGAAACTTATTAAATATCACAAAGTTCACATTAACACTAAGTAAGTCAGCTAACACTGGACACTTTACAAATTCTACATTTACTTACTGTTTCTCCAGCTACGATAATGACAATACTATCTTAGTGAAAGACTTGTGTGGATATTATTAAAAAAAATACAAATAATGGAGTGAAGCGTATAAAATATTACACAGAAGATTAATCTTATGTCTTTAAACGAGCAATTCTTGTATATATATATATGTCTTTAAACGAGCAATTCTTGTATATATATATATATATATATACAAGAATTGCTCGTTATTATATGTTATATATATATATATATATACAAGAATTGCTCGTTTAAAGACATAAGATTAATCTTCTGTGAAATTTATTTGTTAAATATTATATATTTGTATATATATATTTGTTATATATATAATCTGAATCTCGGAAACGGCTACAACGATTTTCATAAAATTAAGTATGCCCCCTGCATACTTTCGGGGGTGATAAATCGATCTAGCTAGGTTTCAATTTAAAAAAAATGGTTTTATCCATGTTTGAATGAGAAACAGCTACAATAACATTAGAATACAAAGGTAAATTTCGCCACTATATAAAAGACTATTATAGCTCAGATGGGACTTTGGGTGATCCGGAAAGCAGAAGACCCCGGTTCGAATCCAGAAGTCCTATTAGTTTTTTTTTTGTTCAAGTTTTGTACATTCTTAAAAATCCGAGCAAAGCTCGGTCGTCCGGATATTTATTGTTTATTTATATAGAGAAACAAACAGCTTTTATTGAGTACACATAAAATATTAAATTTTTACTTAAATTTAATATTCAGTACGAGTATTCATACTCGTTATTTCGTTGTTATTATATTCATAATATTAATCTGCAATTATATTTATACTATTCAAGCTATAGTGAAAAAACTTAACAAAATTACAATTAATAGAATAAAAGTAATCAATATTAATCAAAATCGTTGAATGTATTAAAAAAAGATTGTTTTGTAAAAGTATACAGATAGAGGATAGACAGACATCATACAACTATAACGAGGAATGTTAAGCATTGGATTTTACTTTATATAGTTTTAATCAAAAGATTTGGGAGCATTTATTTATTTATTTATTTATTTATTTATTTATTGACACACCAACAGCATTACATACAAAACATTAAAAATAATTATGGTCTTATAGGTTTATAATCTGGTATGAATGCCAGTTACTGGTGCATACACCACTCTCATTGTAAGATATTAATTTAAATACAAAATACGGTTCGACCTACAAATTTAACAAAGATTTTAAGCAGATTACTAACAATAATAGATACAATATAACGAAGAAATAGTTTGTATGAATATCAACTAACATATTATTATTATTTACAGACAGAAATGTGCGGTTAGTTTTTTTTTGTCATGAAAAATATCTAAGTCTTTTATGGACGCGGAAAATCGATTGTACTCAGAACACATTCTTGATAATGGAGAATTTTTAAGGGCATTTGTCCTACTTACTGGTTCCACAAGTATGTTAGTAATCGGATTTCGTGGATATCTGTACGGGATTTTGAAAGTTATTTTATCCAACAATTCACTGCACGCTGTCTGTCCTGATAACAGCTTTTTGAGGAATGTTAGATCCAGTATTATGCGGCGATTGTAGAGTGACAACATTTTAAAGTGTTTCAGCCGCTGGTCGTAGGTGGCCTTATGAAAGATGCCGGAACTATGATATGCCAAGTATCTAGTAAAGGATCTTTGTAGTCTCTCTAAGCGTTGAGAAGGTGCTGCGTATTGGGGACTCCACACAACTGATGCAAATTCTAATTTGCTGCGAACCAGTGAGTTATAAATAATTATTTTGGTTTGAGGAGAAACAAATCCTTTTGTGTTTCTTTTAAGGAAACCTAACATCCTGGCTGCTTGTTTTACTGTCATATCCATGTGTACTTTGAATTTCAATTGTGAGTCCATTGTCACGCCCAAATCTCGAATCTCAGTTACCTCTTGTAACTTTTCGGACTGTAAATTATACGATGATGGAAATTGTATTTTTTTCTTTGTGTACTTAATGTGATAAGATTTCTTTGTGTTAATAACCATACCATTCAAAATATAGTTATATTATTGTTATTAATTAATTAAATTTTAAATCATTTAGTATTATTAGTATCTCATAGTTATATGGCAAAGTTATGTACACCGTAATTGTTATACATATCAGACACAATACCCTGTAATAAGACTAGTTGGTAAGTATAATATGTGTAATGTGGTTGTACTTATTACATAAATAAATAGATTGTAAAAATATATATTTTCATAACACGCATTTTTTAAACATTTTAAATCTATGACGTATTTGAAATTCTATTTACAATCTACTGAACTGGAAAATATCATAAACTATTTACTAGCGTTAAGGGAATATCCACATTAAGATTATCAGTTAGTGTATAGCTAATAATTGAGACACTAAACACATGACTTCATGCACTTAGAGAGCATCGTTACAGATAAGTAACTTGATAATTGTAAATATTATAGAATTTAATATGCTAATATTTATTAATATTTTTTTTATTATTTTATTAATTAAACATGTTTATTGAGAGTACAACACAAGTTAAGGAATTCAACTAGGGGTTGTATGATGGCGATTTTCAAAATACCCGCCATGAAAAATTTAAAATTTAACAAGCTTATTTTTTAAATGAATTCAAGGTAATATCTTAATAGTAAACTTCAACTCCATGAGTGCAGATCCGAATTTTCTTTCGTATTTAATATGTGATCTACAAACATGCATGTACATTAAAGCAAGCTAACTAAAAAGATCTTTACAAAGTATTCTGAAATAAAAATTATGCTGAGGCAACCATCGATGCAACTTCCGGATACAAATTTTGCAACATTATATTATATCATATATCAGAACTTGCAACTCTCTTGGTAGGCACCTCTTTTCTCCGCCATACAAGAATTTGTTCCACATTCAGTAAGTAATAACGCTTATTATATTATATTTAAAATGATAATTATGTGTATAATACTCTAGTAAATTTGTGCTCTGACTGATCGCGCTCTCTTCCTCGATTCGAGCCGACTTTAACTGAACGAGCGTTACACAGCCCAACGTAGCTGAGTGTTTATTTATTTATTTATTAGGTTTACTTACAATCACTTACAATAATAGACACAAATATAAAAGTAGAACTAAAAACTAGGAACTAAATGTAGCGATTACTTACAAATAAACACAGCATGCACTCGCACACGCATTAATTTTAGGTAGATATATAGAATAAGTTACGAATTAAACACTTTTTTTAAATTAATATATTTGCTATACGCAGTTACATCAATTTTCTAATTATAACATTATTAAAGATTACCAATGATGCTGCAAATGGTCTTGCGGAATTTGGCTAAGGAATCAGCAAATATGTGAATATCAGCTACGCTATAAGAATTTAAAATTTTACATAATCGAGGGACTGTGGAATTGGTACCTAGGATCGTTCGACGAAGTGGAGGACAAAGTGGAGTAATAGGCTTACGTGGAATTCTTACTGGTACTCTTAGACCAAATTTATTTAGCAGTTCGGGACAGTCTATTAAGATATTCAATAGTTTATGAGTAAACATAGTAACAGAGTGTTATTATTATTCACTACCTCATTCCATAAATTCATTCCAGTTCTTACTTCAAAATGTTTGTATTATTATAGCAGCTATTAATAATGTTTAAGTTATTCTGTTCTTCTAGCACAATATTTCTGAAAGTGTAAAAAGCTCACATTCAATAAAATGGTTGTTACAAATGCAATCGTTGAGTTTTGTATGTGTTAAAGCACGTACATCTGGATGTTACTGATATTCATTTGATTTTGATACTTAATTGAAATTTCATAGACTAGACACAATGCTAGATAGAACAGATACAATGGATGAAATTTCACAGATTAGATTACAACGCTGTGAATAGCTATAAGTTAGATAACTTATTTTTTATGACAATACGGGACGTGATGAACAGTACATTCAGCTGAGGGTAATTGATACGCCCTGCCCATTACAATGAAGTGCCGCTCAGTATTCTTGAAAAACCCAAAAATTCTAAGCGGCACTACAATTGCGGTCGTCTCCTTGAGACATAAGATGTTGAGTTTCATTTAGTAGTATCCCCAGTAACTTACGGCGGCTACAGCGCCCTTCGGACCAAAACACAGAACCTAATGTTTACACATTACTGTTTCACGGCAGAAATAGGCGCCGTTGTGGTACCCATAGTCTAGCCGGCATCATGTGCATAGGAGCCTCCCACTGTATAATAACCATATAATATAATATACAAATTACATTTGTAACCAAATTTATGAACGATGCGGGAATTGAACCCACGCCTCTCGGGTTTCGTCTGAGCGCTCTTACGAACTGAGCCGACCGTTCGAGTGACGCATGGATCGTTAAACTGTTGATAATTAGGTATTAAAACACTCATGTGATACTATTATCACACTTGGCTTCACTTCGTGTGATAAACCCACATTCGTGTTTTAATACCCCTTATAACACAACAGTTGCATAAATAACTATTATATTACAACAAACCGTATTGTTTCGTACCTAAAGTAATAGTGAAGTAAACAATTAAACGTTGCGGATAATAAAGCAGAAACAAATATCAGCCATTTAGTGAAAACCCTATTAATGTCAAGTTCGAGCCCCATATTAACCACAGACCGCGGAAATGACTCGCCGCGCATACTGAACCATCGAAGCTAAATTCAGGATTAACTGAAGGCGGTTTCATATAGACGGGAGGTGGCTAATTGGAATTTATAAGTTGTATTATTGTATAGTTTGAAATTGGTACCGAAAATTATAGTAATCTTATTAAAGACGTACTGGTTTTTACTCTCAATTGTTTGTCTTTTTGCACGACATAAAAACTGTACGTAAGTCCTACAGTTTATTGTATATGTATTAAAATCATACCGAAGGGAATCCAATCACTTAAAGATAAATTTACCAGATTTATAAAAGGTAGGTACACAATCCTAACTGACATTATAAATGTTGAATGTGAGCTTGTTTGATTGTTTTTAACGCTTTCACGCCTAAACTACATAACCGATCATCATCATTGTCAATTACTTATTAAAATTAATTTTGAATTTCGTAGAAGAAAGCTTTATGATTTTATTAATTCAGTTTCTTTATATTATAATATTAAGTACAGGGTGGACCAAAAGTCCGTTTCCATTTGAATCGGTTGCCGCGTCTAGCAGCGGCGGCGGAGGGGGGTGGAGGGGTTACGCATTGCAAGAACGGCCAATGGGAATATAGTACCATGGCGTCGTTCAGCGGTAGTCAACGTGCGTTTTGTGTACGCGAGTACGAAACAACGATTCTGCGACCTTAGCTCAACGAAAGTTTTGCAATCATTACAAGATACGACACAAAAATCAAGCTCCATCAGGTGTGTTAATTAAAGAATGGGTGCTCAAGTTTGAGAAGACGGGTTCAACAATGGATTTACCTCGATCTGGCCGGCCTAGAACGTCGAGGGACCCCGAAAACGTGGAGCGAGTAAAATCGTCTGTTCGTGATCAACCTGGACTTTCAACTCGAAAGCAGTCTGATGTCCTTTACGTACCAAGATAATGGTGTATTAAACCGCATTCTCAAGAAAGATTTAAGTCTACATTCCTATAAAATCCAAATGGTGCAGGAATTAAGGCCTCAGGACCATGCCACTAGGTTGCAGTTTGCGAACGAAATGGTAGAGCGATTCACCAGTTTTACAAACATTTTTTTCTCAACAAGGCACACTTCCACCTAAATGGGCATGTTAAAAGACAAAATTTTCGTTATTGGAGTGACACTATGTCATGGTGATCAAAAACCCCTGCATTCCAGCCAACCAACCCAGTAACTCTTGACAAATTAAAGGATCGTATTCGCACAGAAATCCAAAACATCTCAACAGAAACATGTAAAGCTGTTATCGAAAATCTCTGCTCTAGATTGCAGCAATGCCAGAATAATAAGTAAGATAATAAATAAGATGTGATTTTTAAGAAATAAATTCCCCTTTTGCTTACTATCGAAAACAATAAACAATTTTGATCTACTGTAATTAGTTTTTTTTTAATCATCATTCCAATTACAAACGGACTTTTGGTCCACCCTGTATAATATTATTCTGTCACACTACTGTATAATATGTTTTATCTCTTGTATTTACGTATCTAGTTCTGTTTAATCATTTATTATTTATTTTTATTCTCGTTATTATGATTTGTATTGTTTCTGTTTTCGAAAAATTAAATCAAAATCAGCCAAAACCCTACATAAAGCAGTCTTTTCAATTTATAAACTATACATAATATTAGAATAATTCTGAAATTATTTTGAGATTCTGGTAGTAATAATATTGTGAAATAATTTTATTATCAATTGAATTACTTATCTTAATAAAACAACGATTTCTTTTGGAACAGGTGGAAACTTTTTTAGCCGTGCCATTTTCCATATCCTGTTGTGTAATATGGTCTCTACCAAGCCAGGAGCCAAACAAGTGGCTGGTCCATTGCTACTTCTGCCGCTGACCTTCAGCCAAATGCGTTCATGGATACGCTATCTCACCAACAATCTACACATCACCCGATGGATAAATGTCTCTAACCGTAGACAGTCAAAAAAAGCGATTATCGCCCAACTGACACCTTGATTTATCAGCATAAACAGACACGCTATCCGAATAATGGTGGGCGCCCTCACGGTTCACACATACTAAATAAGCACCTTTTCACAATCGGCGTAATGGACAGCCCTAAGTGCAGAGGACGCGTGGCTGAGGACGAAACGGTCGCTCATGTAATCCTGGATTATACAAGAGTGGTCAACCGGGCAAAAACCTTAGAAAACGAGGTCACACCACGAAGTCTGCAAACACTCCAAGAATATGCTGAACTTCTGGAAGGAGCTGGGCTGGTTGGAGTATCTGGCAAACACTGCAAAACGGACCCAAGTGGTCTAATTACGACAACAGGAGCACTTTTACCATACTATTCATTCACACATCCTGAATACTAGGTACCCGGTACCAACGGTGATACACGAATTGGCCTCTCAAAAACTTCATGTGCTTCATTCGCAAGAACAATACTCTAGTTTTGGTGTTTTCCAAGGCAGTTTTTTTTTTTTATGGAATAGGAGGACAAACGAGCGTACGGGTCACCTGGTGTTAAGTGATAACCGCCACCCACATTCTCTTGCAACACCAGAGGAATCACAAGAGCGTTGTTGGCCTTCAAGAAATGTGTACGCGCTTCATTTGAAGATACCCATGTCGTATCGTCCCGGAAACACCGCACAAGGAAGCTCATTCCACGGCGTTATAGTACGCGGAAGAAAGCTCCTTGAAAACTGCACTGTGGAGGACCGCCACACATCCAGATAGTGGGGATGATATCTTAACTTGTGGCGAGTCGTGCGAAGGTGGAATTCGGTGGCAGGAATCAGGTTAAACAGCTCTTCGGACCACTCCCCGTGATAAATGCGGTAGAAGACACACAATGAAGCGACGTCTCTACGCAACGCCAAGTGATCCAGCCATTCGCAGAGCACTGGGTCCCCGACAATTCGAGCTGCTCTGCGTGGCACGTGGTCAAATGGAGCGAGCCGATACTAGGGTGCGCCAGACCAGAGATGACAGCAATACTCCATGTGTGGCCGGACCTGCGCTTTGTAGAGCGCTAGAATGTGGGCCGGCTTGAAGTATTGCCGTGTTCTATTGATGACGCCCAGCTTCTTCGAAGCCAATTTGGCTTTGCTTTCCAGATGGCCACGAAATTGGCAATCGCTCGAGATTTCGAGACCCAGTATTCCGATACTAGGCGAGGCTTTAAGGGAAGTGTTGTCGAAGAGTGGTGATACGACAAATGGGGTTTTTTTTACTGGTAAACGCGTCTTCTGGGGGTTAAATTGGACAAGGTTGAATTTACCCCATTCCGCGACCTTCTCAAGAGAGGACTCGATAGAAGACACAAGTTTCTCCCGGCACTGGTCGACGATTTCCTGAGAGAGACCTGCATGGCCCATGTATACGGCATCACCAGTGCTGTCGTCTGATGATATGTTGGACAACTCCAACATACATTGCTATGCAGAAGAAACAGCGTGGGAGATAGCACACAACCTTGGGGCACTCCAGGCACTCTTAAGAACTTTGCAGTTCAGATCCTTTGTGCCCAGCGCCGCAACCCAAGTTCGATACGCCTGTTTTTGCAGTCAGATGCTGCTTTAACTGACGCATCGAACCAGGGCTGTGATCTGCCACCGGTCGGTACTACAGAGCTTGGTATAAAAATATCCATGCCCTGTAGTATCACATCGGCTACTGCAACGGCGCAGACAGTAGGATGGTCAGAAGGGAAACAAACCTTGCCCCAAGGGTAGGATGCAAAAAAGGAACGCATCCTATCCCAATCTGCTGACTTGTAGTGCCAAACGCGTCGGGTCGCTGGTGATCTGCGACGTTGGCGTCAGTTAGGCACTACACTCCTGACCAGGCAATGGTCGGACGTTCCGAGAGGGGCGTCGACAAAGACCTGATAACCATCGCAATGTGTAGTCAGCAGAAGATCTAATAAGGACGGCAAGTGGCTATCCACATCCGGGAGCTGGCGACTCAACCAATTTGGAGAGACCATACGCCAATGCAAATTTATGCACAGATCGTCCTGCGTAGTCTGTGGTGCGTGATCCAATCCATTCGGCATTGTGCCCGTTGAAATCACCCAAGACTACGATTTCAGCGGAGGGGATCTGAGCAAGCACGTCATCAAATGCCGCTTGAACGGAGCCCATGAGGTGATCCGTTTCTGCGTTACCACTATGGGACCTGTAGACACACGCATAGATGCGGACGCGGTCCTCTAAATCTACGCGGAGCCAGAGAGTAGACAGGTTCCTACCTTCAAAATTGCCGAGACGGCGACAGCAGATAACGTACACACATACCCCGGCATGAGGCAAAAAATTGTGCTCAATTTTGTACCCGGGGTACGTTTAATATGACGTATCGCTAGGTCGAGATATCTGCGTCTCCGTAAGGAAACACAAGGCCGGCTGCGCCGTCTCAAGTTGGTGGTGGACGGCGTTTAAATTGGAGTGAATTCCCCTGATATTGCAAAAGTCCAAGTTGAGCGTGGAGCGGGGTGCCGTGGTGTTACTGCCTCGTTTGTCCTCGGTCATGCGCAGTTCTGTGCCCTACCCAGAATACGATGGGCAGCCCGAGCGAGAGTGCTCGGGTAGGGATTCTCCGGCTCTGGTAGAGCCGGTACCCTCCTGGGGTAATTTCTTTTTCAAGACCGCTCTCATACGTTGTTGGGGGGAGGGGGGGAAGGGACGGCCTCCGGTCCTCGATACTAACCTATGCGAAACATAGCGGCACTAGGCCACTACTTCACGCCGGTATTCTGTGCGAGTGTGGTAATTAACCCGGACGAGTCTGGCTCGATTATGCTGACGTCATAAGACGGCAGCGTGACTCTCCCACTTCTAAAAAGCCCTTAGTCGCCTCTTACGACACCCATGGGCCTGGGACTCCCCTATTCTTTTTACGCCCCGGGGAAAGTACAGGGCAATTCTGGGACCTGCTTTTCTATTTATATTTAATTTTTATGAAATATTGACTGAATTTATATAAAAGTAATACTAATAGCTAAACTCGTTAGTCACATAACGTTGTATTCCATATAACTGATTTATACAAGAGTTGTATCTGTACAATGACAGGACTCTTGTGATTGGATTGATCGGAACCATCTCACCATAAACATATCGAAAATGACATTGCCCTTTTATAAAACTAGCGCTAGTTTGAGCTCAATCGTGCGGATCGATTACAATCCTGATTGATTTTACCTTCAGTTGAATCCCATATATTATAAGATTTCAAGGAAAAATTGCAGTAAATATTTCGGTGTCGTAATTGAAAAAAATCTTATTTTTGAGACTGTATTATTCTTGTAGTTATATGTTAAAATTCTGTTTACTGTTTACTTGTAGAAATTATTAATGTGTTGCCCTTTTGGAGCGGGTTGTTTCCTTCCGCATTGCCCTATCCATATTTATAGGGTTGGTTTCTTGATCATTTTTTAGGATTGTTATTGTTATCCACAAACGAAGGCACCGAAGACAAATTATTGTTTATCCCATACATATTTGCCATGGAACATGGAGCCTTAACAAACGTCTATAACTAACAGATAGAATTGCATAAAATCAAACAGCACTATACACAAGCATCGTTAACACGTCAATAGTATAAATCATAACGTCGCTTGAGTTGTCACGTTAGAACAGATCTGTCACGTGCATGTCGACAACTTAATTAAAATCGATTACATATTATTTAGAGATTGAGGTATTTTTGTCATAAAAGTACCTACATTATTTTTTCTTAACCCACAAGAAATCTTCACATAATTGATAGTAGTAGAACAAAATAACCGGTCAAGTGTGAGGCGGTCTAAGGCTGAGATCTATATATAGAGCGTACTTAGACTTTATTTACGTAAAACTTACGTAAAACCTGCCTAAGAATGAAACTAAAGATTATGCTAATCTTTGATTTCGTTCTTAGGCAGGCACTTAACAGCTGGAATTATGCTGAGCTTAAACTAAGACAGTACCATGCAAAAGTTAAGTTTGCGTTTTATCACACTCAGCTAAGTTTTACGTTTGTAAAGTCTCAGCAATATCTGAGTACGCTCTAAAGGTCTCAGTCTTAAACCCTAAAGTTCTCGTTCCATTCGTTCTATTTTTAAATACTTTTCAAGCAACATTTTATTAAATTGGATGGCGGCAATTTTGAATTTGAGCCCAGTTGATATTCAGAATTCCTTAACTGCAGTATCTGTCCAACCATCTATATACTGAATCAGGCTGTATTTCATAAACCGCGATAATAAAACTCAATTTTAGTCATAATGTCTAACTAATAATAATTGATAAACAAAGCAGCCTAACGTAAAAGATTGTAGGAGAAAGTTTGAGGGCAAGGCGAATATTAAATACGCTTTATTTTAGCTTTCTCTAAATTTATAGATCTATGAACGTGATTTTCATCAACTTAAAGTCGTCCGATTTACTTGAAAATTTTCACACATATCGAAGACCGATGATGATGCAAAATTTTCCTTACTTTGGAATTTGTATCCAACGCAGGATCGCCAGAACTATTAAAAAAATCGACACACATCAGATAAAAGAGCAAAACATGCCATAATTTCTATGAATTAATAATTAATGATATAACAAATGTTTTAAACATAAGAGCTATGATAGCACAATTAGGCAACTTTATCGGCATATAGGGACCTTTTTTTTTTATTAAATTTATTGCTGTTTTTTTTTATTTTTAAAATAACACAATAGTCCGACAAACCAAATAAAACCGCTTAAAGTACAAATTAGTATTAAATATAAAGTTTTCGATCTTTAGCGAAATAAATTTTTTAAACTATAGTACTTAAATCATAACCATAACCACCCCAAATAATAATAACTAAATTTATATTTTGTCTAAATTCAATCCTACTGAAGTAATCCTGCTTTAGCATCTTTGGTGAATATATAGATGTAGGTCATACGACCTTATAAACCTAACTACGTAGAAATGCTGTGGTTAATAAAATTTATCATAATGTCATCTAGCGTAAGTTGTTCGAGTCCCATATTAACCACAAACCACGGAACTGACTCGCTACTCAAACTAAAACCAACGATGCTAAATCCTGGATTAACTTAAGGCAGTTTAATTTGGGACCGGGGAAGGCTAATTAGATTTATGACTTGTTTTGTTTTATAAGCAATTGTTCTAAACTGACTTGAACTTGTATGCTTAGGATAATTCAAACGTTTAATATTTTATAAATATCACAATGATGCTGCTGTTAAATATTTATTCCTAGGATATTCTCAGATATAACTTTATTCCAAGCGTATATTTTGTAAGGCCCTTAAAATTTTTCTTAAGATAAATCCATACCTAACCTTAACAATTCATTTGTTAAACTTACGTATCTGATTTTAACACGTCGAGTGCTAATGCCGCAACGTGTCACGCTGCATTTAAACTAGTTAGTTAAATGCGTGACACAAAAGGATTCAGGACTGAATATCTAGTGCTTGTGGAACCAAGCTATCATACAAATTATGTTATTGCATAAATTATCGTTTGTTAGGTAGTTTACGTGTGAAGTGAAATAATCAAGTGATGCCCATGAACGACGATATCAATCCATCTGGGGTTGGTGGAAATATTATGAATTCTGTGATGAATTACGCATAATAATTATTGATCGTGATAAAAAGGAAACGCACTTACTAATTAATATTTTTCCAGACGATCATATGACGTCCATACGTAAAATCTGAAGAAGATCCAAACTCCCGCCGATTTGTTTTTCTGGAATCCTCATTAGGATCGGAGACTAATATTTTTACTATTTCGTATAACATGTAAGTATAAGGTAATATTAAGAACCATTGTTACATAATATGAGCTATCAGGGAAGTGCGAAGAGCAGAATAGAGTCAGGTATAATGGTAAAATGATTCTCTTTTTAAAATTACTATGAAAATATTATTTTGTTTTACGGAGATATTAACGTTCAATATATATCCAACAAAACACGTCTCATTATTGTATAAATCGTCACACTTTAATATGTCAACGTACTGTCAATATGACACGAGGTTGTCATTGCTCTCTTGATCTAGTAGATCAACCGTTATTCCTACATAAATCAAGCTCGCTACTACTATTGACCCTTTGAATCTTTGCATATTCAATATAATGCAATAAGATTTGGGATTTTTTTTAAATACCTACTCATAAAATCGTTTATTAATAATGATTGGTTAGTGAAAGCTTCAATATAGTGTAAAGTTGTTACATAGTTTTTATTCGGTTGTATCAGACTAGTGTTGTTGTTGGTCAAAATATTTAATAACCAAATGAAAAACGTGTTAGGAAAATATTTTTGTCCTCTTTCGACAACTGAACAACGCCAGTAAAGGATTTCAATATAAATTTTTAAATCACGCACTGTGCCCATCTGTGCCACTGTGTCACGCTAATACAAAGGCAGTTTCTTTTAAGCAGTTGTCGTATTAAATTTTTTATCACTCTATTCGTGTGTAATTCTAGAAAGGTTTTGAAATAACACCTGTCTTTCAGATTTCTTGTTATCTAGTGATGCTTTACTTCTCAATTATAAGTAATTGCTGTCTACACTTTTAGGTTTTTTATTTAATAAATTTCTTATATTCCATATTATATCAATAGGCACACATAGATAAATTAATTATTTATCATGACATACAACCACGAGTTGCCCTTTTGTTGTATTAGTAGGTAGTTATAATCTCTACTGATATGCGTATACTTATAAATATATTCCCGAGTTACAAACTAACAGATAAAATGACAAAAATTCAAACAGCACAATTCACAAGCACCGGTAACATGTATGAATCATAGCGTCACTCGAGTTGTCACGTCGAAACAGCTCTATCACGTGTGTGTCGACAACTTAATTGATATCGTTTGTTTTGAGTAGTTTTTGTAATAAAATAGTTTTACTGAGAGTCAGGATTTTAACTATGAAGGACAGATTGAACGTCAGTACCAAAGTGTAAATGAAATATTCAAAGCACAGTAGCTTTTTGATGAGATTTATTGAAATAGGTTAATAATTAATCACGCAAAGGATATGCCATCAAAACATAACTTGTAAAAAAGCCAAGTATTGCAACTCAGTTCTTCTACCGTAGATGTGAGATCCATGTAATACCAAGTCAATTTATTTAGTCCCTACTTAAGGGTCCTTCTGTCTTAATTAGCTAACCTAACAACATCTTATAGTGACCATTAACTTGTCCATCCGATGAAAATAGTTTTATTTATTAAAAACACTATGCATCTCACTATTAGTAATACACATTTTGGTCACCTAAAAAGTCAATTGAGTAAGGATAATCAAGAATCACACACATAAACATTTGCATGTACTTCAAGTAGCATGTAAAACTAGTAACCGTGACGTGGGACTATACCATTACAATATAAATTATATAAAATATTTCTTTAAAGTCTTTAAAAAACACAATGAACTTAAACGATGATGGTACTAATATCTTAGGGTAAAAAAGATTTACGAAAATGATATTAATGAACCACTTACCTAAGCAGAAACACTGATTTTGTTAGTTTTTTTTATTCAGGACCGAGCACGATAAACACGTTATTATTGCAATGACATCTTTCAAAAGGACAAGTTTCTGTGCTGCCAGTAGTATAATATATTTTATTTTTTACCCAAAAAAATACTGTGTTCGGAAACTTTTTTTTTGCACCAGGCCAATAAATTGGTGGAGTGCCAAGAATAGGTGGCCTTACAATATTATTCTGGTTCTCAATAAAACAGTGTAATTACACAACACCATGTGTTGCTCTTTGTCCCTCTCATCTATTTGTTATTTATTTTAAATAAGTTGTTGACACGCGCGTGACAGATCTGTTCTGACGTGACAAGTCGAGTGATGTTATGATTCATAATATTATCGATGTGTTAATGAAGCTTATGAATTCAGCTATTTGAATTTTTTTATTTTATCTGTTAGTTGTACAAGGCGTTTGTTGAGCTTATTATAACCGTTGAATCTATAATAGTATAATTGATATATATACATCATACATTCAGTTCCCAAGTTGTCACCCAAGATAGGTTGGTTACTACATACATAGTTATAGATGAGATGTGCTATGCGAGAGCTATGTGATAGGCGAGAGGCGAGAGCGGAAGAACACGACGACTCCAAAAATTACAATAATCGTAACTAGAATAAGATTGTATAAAAATACACAAATATTTTTATACTTTTTAGTGCGCACTATATCTATTGTTTTAGAATAGTGTTTTTGAAAGCGGTTGTTTTTTTGTTAAAAAAAATTCTATCTGTTAGTTGTATAAGGCATTTGTTGAGTTAATTATAACCATTGAATCTATAGTAGTGTTTATATTATATATACATATTTATGAGTAAAAATATGATGCCAAATTGGACAAATAATATTCATCTCAAGTCATACGTTTTACTTAGTATTAGATTTAGATCGTTCCATATTTAGATACCAGTATAAATGATACATGGCAAAGGTGGACGTGGCTATATTAACGCTGTGTCGATGCAACAAATAAATGCCGAATGACAATCATTATTGCAGTACCTCAGGCAACACTATCAACGTGACGCGTCATCGCACTGTCACGCCGTGATTGTCACGTGAATGTGTCATTATGTTGATTGGGTAGTGAGCCAATATTTTTTTAAATGCAGTTTAATAATTTTCTCACTACTTATAAGCGTTGGTAAAAACGAGATATGATTTTATTCTATTTTAATAATAAAACCGTTAAAAGATAAAACTACCTAGTCTTGCCACAAATGAAACAAAAGAAAAAAATGTTCTATGGCAAAAACTTTTACAGTGTGTTAGTTTAATACATAAATATAAAACAATTTGAAATATAAAAAAAATATTTGAAGTGTTCTCCATTGGCTGCAATACAGTCGTTCAAACGTTGAGGCCAATTAAGACATTACATAGAATTTTCGGGGTTTTTTCAAGAATCCTGCCGTGCCGGGCAGGTATCAATTACCATCAGCTGAACATCCTGCTCGTGTCGTCCCGTATTTTCATAAAAAAAAAGACATGGCAAGTAACGCCGTTCAACTTCATCAGCAACTTTAATATTGAATTCACACCACCCCCAACAAAAGAGGAGTGGTTATACAACCGAATTACTTGAAAAAAGGAAGCCTTAAATGATATACTGATCTAAATTGGGATCTGAAGTTGGCTGTGGAATCTTCGGAGGTTGCTCCAAATCTGACAAAATTTTGCTATTGCGGCAGCATTGCAGGTATCAAACACAGGCGTTACCCTAAGTCAGGTCTATGTGAACACATGACAGACCATCGAAAGCACTACATGTGCTTCAACCAACCAAAAGTTTTGAAAGAGATCAACTGGTGACCTCTAGAGATGTATACCAAGAGTTGGCGGTTAATAATGCTCTCCATGATTTTGTAGAGGCAAGGGCTGGTTTCCAGAGTCAGGTACTACGCCTTTTGAAAATGAGTGGCGGAATAAACTTGCTATAGTTCTAAATAACTTTGTAGTTCGAATCCCTTGTTAACAGCGGCGCAACCCAGTTTCGATATGCCTGTTTGTTGTAGTCGGATGATTCCTTAACTGACACATCGAATCAGGGTTTGATCGGCCACCGATCGTAAGTAAAAATTTTGATATAAAATATGCATGCCCTGTAGTATCATATCGGCTACTGCAATAGCACAGGCACTGAGATCATCCGAAGGAAAACAAACCTTACCCCAAGGGTAGGATGCAAAAAAGGAATGCATCCTATCCCAATCTGCTGACTTGTAGTGCCAGGCGCGGCAGGTCGCTGGTGCTGTGACGTGGGCTTCCGATAGGCACTACACTCCTGACCAGGCAATGGTCAGACGTTTTGTGAGGGGCTTCGACAGAGACCTGGTTACTAACGAAATGTGTAGTCAGTAGAAGATCTAAAATATATGCCGTCCATATGGCTAATCACATGTGGGAACCGCGTTAGTGACTCAACCTATTGGGACATACTATACGCCAATGCAAAATTATGCACAGATCGCCCTGCGTAGTCGAAATTCGATATTGTGCCCGTTGGAATTACTATAAGACTACGATTTCAATGGAGGGGATCTGTCCAAGCAGGTCGTCGATTGCCATTTGAACGCAGCCCATGACATGTAGACACATAGCGGTCCTCAAAATCTACACGCAGCTAGAGAGTAGACAGGGCCCTTTTCTCAAAATAGCCGATATCTTCCCAAATGAGGCAAAAATTATGCTCTATATTATTTTTGTACGTTAAATATGATGCATCGCTCTGTCGAGATATGTGCGTCTCCGTATGGAAGCACAAGGCCGGATGCGCCGTCTCTAGATGGTGGTGCCGTGGTGGACGGCGTTTAAATTGAAGTGGATTTCACTGATGAGTTACCTCCTCCTCGATTCCAATTTCCCGCAAACCTGAATACATGAGTAAACAAATAGCTTCATTGACGTATGTACTGATAGATCCCCATTTTTCAGTTCCCCAAACTCACATACAAACATGGAAAAATATTAATAGCACGTTTTATAATATTAGGTAATATTTAACAGATCCATCTACATTTTTTATGAAGTACTTATATTATTTGTCATTAGTTAATGAAACATAATATACTGCTTAAACATTAACACCCTTAAGCCGTAAGCACTACTCGACCAGGTGATGAAGCGAAACGGTTGGAGACAGCAATCGTTGACCAATTGAATATGAGACACAACCTCAGCAGTGCCCTGATGTACTAAGAATAGAGATGCGATATAGTTTTAATCTTCAGTATAGAGTTGTATTTTACAACACAAACGCCAGCTTGAAATATCTGACATTCTGGAATGTTCTAGAAACTGTAAAGTTCCACATTTATTCGCTCGTAGAAGTCTGCACAAAGATCGACGTCAGTCTGATTATAAAACTTAGCCCGTGTAGTTTGCAACAATGAATCTGCTATCTTCTTGTTTGACGTAGTTACTGTTATCGATTTTTTTTGTCGCAGAATGTAATATCCTCAGTCATAGATCTAGTAAGTCTGCATAGTTAGAATAACTAGACATTAACTGTTTTATCCTGCGTTTAATGTCTATATTATGTCTATATTATCTTTATTTCTTTACAGTGTGTGTGGATTGATGTATCCGTTGCACTCAATAACTCGT
>CATIXQ010000028.1:3553092-3623595 GCA_949711755.1 Leptidea juvernica
CCCGTTCCGGGGCGTAAATACGTAACAGTATTTCCTCCTCTCAAAAAAAAAAAAAAACGGAAATCCTTCTAGTATTCTTGGTCCAATTATTATTGATATTAAATATTTTAACTATAATTTTGCAAGCATTGTTTTATAATAATTCGCAGTTTTTTTTGTAGTAAGCGATGGCTGGATATTACTCTTATCGTTTATCTACCTATTTAAATAAAAATGAATTGCTGTTCGTTAGTCTCGCTAAAACTTCCATTTGGCTAATTTTGGTCTTGAATTATTTGTGGAAGTCCAGAGAAGGTTTAAAAGGTGAATAAATAGGAAAATGCTGCTAAATTAAATAAAAACAACAAATTTGTTTTTCCTTTGATGTGTCCATACATATTTTCTATGAGAGAATTTATTGACGCACCGTTTGACAGTTCTGCTGTGAAACAATTTCATTACGACAGCAGGGTGCATATTTTACGAAGTAATTTTTTATGTTATGATATATTATTGATAAAATATTATTTTTAACTTACACAAGTAAATCGAAACGTTTGAGTAATTTTGCTGCATCAGATAAATACATTGCTTAAAATATAATGTCAAATGGTGAAACTTAATATAACTTAAAAAGAGTGGCAATAAGATTCTTCTACTTTTTGTCATTCAGATCAACTTTTCCGAAGTAGTAGTACAATCTTTGACATACAAAGTGTCATTTTGCCCTACTTTCGATTTTTTTTCTTTTCTTTCTTATTCTCTAGATAATAACTGTTATATAATAAATATAACAGTTGTATTTCGTCGGTCCTTCGTCGGCCCTTTTGGTGGCAAATTTAAGTACCTATACTAAGTGAAGTAATTATTTTATAAATTACTATGAGAAAATTCTAATAACTCATTTTGATACCTAATAATTTAAATTACATTTTTATATGTTTAAGTTTAATTGAAACAACATTATGAATATAAAATTTTGATTGTATGTTATTTTTTCATTATAAGCTTCTGAGGGGATTTCGATGAAGTTTTGAATTCACACAGTGAATAACCTGGAATAGGATAAAAGCTATTTTTTAAGGCTTTAGCTGTTACTTTCCGTTGAACTGGCCAATCATGCAAACTCAAATGCAAAATCACTGGGCTATAGGGGTCGTCAAAATCCAAAATAAAATCACAACAAAGCACACAGGGCCTGCGTGGAGTGAGGAGTGTGGCCACATACCGGCCAAACACCTGGAGCCACTGATGAATCTCCTCGAAGTCATAGGTGATTACAGAGTTTGATTAACTATATCTGCTATATAGTTCATGATTTCCTATACCTAAACCAGTTGAGTGTAATGTCAATTTACTTTAAATTTATCATTATATTTTATAGTAAGCAATAAGATTTTCTAACTAATTAGGATTTCCCACTAAAATAGCATTGACGGGAAGCGCTCATTATATCGAGGCAAGTGGCAGCTGGCGTCAATTAAGCACGCGTCAAACTCGACGTGACATTAGCGCTGAGCGTGACAATCGATAATATGCACCGAGCGTGTCACGCGAGCCTTAAACCCGTCCAATTTACAACAGGAAATACTTTAAAATTTTGTCGCATATTGCGCGTATTTTATAAGTGACTTTTACTCACGGCTTAGTCACTGCAGTCCTATTTCTTCAGTTACTTCAGTCCTAAAGACTCGAGTCAAGGTGATTTTAAATCCCTATAAAATAAATAGTGTTATAGATTTTTATGCAAACAGGGACACTACCCGAAAAATTGGGTAATCCAATTTTTAATGGTGTTCTAAGTAGATAATTATTTTTTTATGAAAATAAGGGTCGAGACGAGCAGTACGTTCAGCTGATGGTAATTGATACGCCCTGCCCATTAAAATGCAGTGGCGCTCAGGATTCTTTCTTCTTAAAAATTTCTTCCAAAATTTCTGATTCTCATTTGCCCAGTAATTTATTTTACTCTATAACAACATTTTTTTAAAGTAGTGTGGAACACTACTTCAAACCGGCCCATATTTTTGTGCTTTTTAAGGTGCGGTTCCGGCCACATAACGAGTATTGGTCCCATCTTTGAGCAGAGCTGCTCGAATTGTCGGGGATCCAGTACACTATTTATTTATTCATTTATCTCCGTTTTTTACAAGATTATAGCCGTCATCTGTCAATCTGTCAATGACTGCACGTTTCATACAATCGAGTCAATCGCTTTTTTCTTAGAGAGATACAATGCACCGTCCGCACTGCCTAGGGGTATTTACATGAAAAAAATCTATATTAATAAATGAAGAGCCGGATTTTTCCGTCGGTTGTACTGCAAAAACTACTGAACCGGTCGGGATAATACTTATACCACAAGATGCAGCGTGTTTCCGAGAAGGTTTAAGTATATATGTTGGTGATTACTAATCCGGAACTTATATTTTATTGACTTAGAAATACCTTTATAAATTTCTAAGTGTAAGTAAATTTCCAAATTTACCAGTGAGAGGCTAGATAATGGGTTACTACCACAACGGCACTTATTTCTGCCGTGAAGCAGTAATGTGTGAGTATTATTGTGTTTCGGTCTGAAGGGCGCCGTAGCTACTGAAATTATTGGGCAAATGAGACGTAACATCTTATGTCTCAAGGTGACGAGTGCAATTGTCGGCCGCTCAGAACTTTTGAGTTTTTCATTAATCCTGAGCGGCACTGGCACAAAAGGCGCCGTTGTGGTACCCATAATCTTACAGGCATCCTGTGCAAAGGAGCTTCCCACTGGTAAATATTTGCAAAGCTATCTTCAGTAAATAACCTGCTCGATAATAATTCAGAACAACAGGAACCACCCACCATTTTCAAAATAAAATATTGCTTATTAAACTCGTTTTAACTTCGTTAGTCGATTTTAATGATGACTTAAACGTTAACATCGACTGAAGTCGAATAATGATCATAGCTTACATATTGTTTTTTTAAATATTCATCACATTTTAAAGTAGTTTTATGACGTCATGGTATCGCTATACGAAACTCGTTTATTGACACATTAACTGTCGTCGCATTCACGTTTGATTGTTTGGTAATCTCCGATTGATATACATAATATACGATATAATACAGACAACTTATTTTTTTTCCATTTTGACATTTTCATTGATGACCTTGAGAGTTACACTTTTAAATAAATCACTTATTAAAGGACGCGTGAGCTTTCAGGGGGACCGAAAACGTGCTCTGAGAAGGTCACGAAACGTCGAGTTAGCTAATACATAATAAATAAAGTACTGTTTTTTTATGAATATGTCAATAATATATTATAACATCAAGAATTATTTCGTAAAATATGTGGGAGCATATTTTACAAGGATGTTGGAAGGATATTTAACAGGGATGTTGTTATAATGAAATTGTTTCATAGCAGAATTGTCAAACTGTGCGTCAGTAAATACTCTCATAGAAAATATGTCCATACAAAACAAATATTGGATAAAAATATAGGTATGGGTTCCAAATCGAAATAAAAACTCCTTCCTATCTTTCAAATTGGACTAAATTGCACCCAATGAAGTAAGCCCCATTAAAATCCGTTCATTTGTTTAGGAGTTCACTGGGAACAAACATCAGGACACTGGATTTATATAAAAACTAGCTGACCCGGCAAACGCCATATAAATTATTTTCAGAGTAAGACCGTTTCTTGGACATTGCAACATCACTTTATTTTTCTAAAATAAAGAATTTTCTAAAAAAAACGTAACCTTAGTTACTACTTATTACATCAGCTACCTGCCAATAAAAGTCCCGTCAAAATCGGTCCAGCTATTTCAGAGATTAGCCGTAACAAACAGACACTCCAATTTTATTTATGTGTATAGATATATATAACTTTACTTTTTAATATATGCAGTGTAAGTTTAAACCAAGTTTTAAATTACTTCTCTATGTCATGCAATTCTGTAGTGACAATGGTAAGATAAAGACAAAAGTTTTAAACTTGGTATAACTTTACTTCGCGTTTATTAATAGCACAGTTAGGGTTTTGACTATCATTTTGAATATAATGAAATATTATTTTGTTTAATAATCTTGGCTCAGTGCCCAATCAACATAACGACACAGTACCGTGCCAATCACAGCGTGACTGTGCAATGACGCGTCAGCTCGAAAGTTCTGGAATAATGAATGTTATTTAATTCAGTTCAATTCAACATAGTTGATATCGCTCCTTTAAAAATTATTTCAATCGAAACTCATACAATAGTTAATAACCAATTTTTCGTAAGTGATAACACTCATTTATGCGATTAATTACACAAATTAAATTTGAAAGCAAAATTTATGAACGATGTGGGACTCGAATCCGCGATCTCTCGCCTTCCGTGCGAGCACTCTTTCACTCAACCAACCGGTCGAGTGAAGTCACGTTCATAAATCTTGATATGTCTTATCCACTGTAAAGTAGATCCTGTAGGTGAAGTTGAAACCTGAGAGTTGAGCAAGATTTATGAATGTCACTCGAACACGGTTGGCCCAGTGGAAGAGCGCTCGTATGGAACGCGAGAGGTCGCATGTTCGAGTTCCGCATCTTTTTTTTTGTTATTATTTTTTTTTATGGAATAGGAGGACAAAAGAGCGTACGGGTCACCTGGTGTTAAGTGATCACCGCCGCCCACATTCTCTTGCAACACCAGAGGAATCACAAAAGCGTTGCCGGCCTTTAAGGAAGGTGTACGCGCTTTTTTTGAAGGTACCCATGTCGATCGTCCCGGAAACACCGCACAAGGAAGCTCATTCCACAGCTTAGTAGTACGAGGAAGAAAGCTCCTTGAAAACCGCACTGTGGAGGACCGCCACACATCCAGATGGTGGGTATGATATCCTAACTTGTGGCGTGTCGTGCGAAGGTGGAATCGTTCATTAATTTTGTTTTCAACACTTACTAGTCAGTAAAAAGATGCTTGCGGTCATTTCATTAATTTAAAATTTGCAGTTACAGCAGTAATCATTGTCTTTGAGGTGTATTTTATGTGTTATGTCCTAATCAGTGGTCGGGGAGGAAACAAATTATATGGAGGCAAGATACATTTTAAGGAACCTTTGCCCGCGAGTTAAGAATTTCTGTTACCCCATAATTCATCTGAAAATTGAAAAGAATTTTCCGTGGTAGTAGGATTTATAAAGTCGGCAAAAAACGGTTGAACACTAAAAATAATTTATTAATTTATATGGCAAAATTACGTTTGCCAGTTCAGCTTATTAGAATTATATGAAAAGAAAAATCAGAATTTTGTTTCATGCAAAATCATTGAGTACAAACACCAGATAGAAATTTTATGCTTCTTACGTCCGTTCCCAATATTCAGTCTATATAATACTTGAGATAAAAATCGTAACTATCGTTGACTTTTCTGTCCCAATAAACTTATCGACGGTAACTCACCTTATCCGTGCACGCTGTCTGTCAATGTGACGACGTATAGCTTACCAGCGATAGAAGTTTGTATGGAAATTGCAATTCACGCGTCCCAATATAAGGGGATAAGAATGACTTAACGGGTATATTCCGACAGCTTCAGATTATTGACAGCTAATTACTGACAGTAGAAGGTAGTCATTTATCTCTATCTGTAGATAGTATATTGGGAACGGCCGTTACACTGCTGAATTGTTAATAAGATTGAAATAAGAATATATTATGTCAAACATAAATTAAAAGTAAAGTACAAATCTTACATAAATGATTGGTCTCCGCTGCGCTCCAACTAGATACCGCAGGCGTAGTCGCAAAGTGCGGCAACTAATACCACGCCCAAGTGGGTGTTCTCGAGGCAGTCTCGTACAATGTGAGACGTTGACTGTGCCACTTGTGTTCTTTTTACTTTGCTAATAATTAAAACTAAAATGCCGTGTTGCGTAGTAAGACTTTGTAAGAATATACAAGAAGAAATAAGAAAGCCACTGGGATCACATATCATCAGTAACTATTTTGTATTTTATTAATTATTTCAATATAAAATAACACGAAGCGTATGTTATAAAATTTGAAAGAGGCCATTGAGTGTCAAGATGCCACGCACACAAGCATCTAATAGTTGCCGTAATAAAAAAGCTATTGTTCTTAGGTAGCGCGGTTGGAGCGCAGCGGAGAGCCTTAAGGTATAAATATATATATTTAATTATAACTAAGCCTATAGGCTGTTTTATTTTTTAAAACTGATTAAAACCTCATAGTACAACTCTCAAAAACGCTGATATTTGTTTACATACTAGTACCAGTTATGTGGAATAATGTGGTTCTTATTTTGAAAATGACAGAACTCCACACATCCTGCAAAAGTAGGACAAAAGAACGTACCGGTCACCTGGTGTCAAGGGAGCTGCCCACATTGTCTTGCAACACCAGAGGAATCACAGGAGCGTTGCCGGCCTTTAAGGAAGGTGTACGCACTTTTTTGAAGGTACCCATGTCGTATAATTCCGGAAACATCGCACAAGGAGCTCATTGCACCACTTTGTAGTACGTGGAAGAAAGCTCCTTGAAAACTGCATTGTGGAGGACCGCCACACATCCAGATGGTGGGGATGATATCCTAGTTTGAGGCGTATCATAGAATTCAGTGGCAGGATTCAGGTTAAACAGCTCTCCGGAACACTCCCCGTGATAAATGCGGTAGAAGACTGAAGCAACATTATTTTTATTTCAAATAAGATTAAGCACATCCTATAATAACACATAGGCTACTTATTATCCCGAAAAGTAATAAAACTTATGTGTTAAAATAATAATTACAATTATTTCGTATTCAATCTGTTATATAAATTACTAGCAGACTCGACGAACGTTCTTCTGTACACAATAAATAAAATACTCCTTTTTTTTAATTCGTCAATACCATTTGATAATATCAAGAATTATTTCGTAAAATATGCTCCCTGTTGTTTTAGTGAAATTGTTTCACAGCAGAATTGTCAAACCGTGCGTCACTAAATTCTCTCATAGAAAATATGTCCATACAAAACAAAAATTGGAAATAATAATAATTATGGGTCCCAAATCGAAATAAAAACTATCCGATCTCTCAAGTTGGACTGAACTGCACTCCATGAAGTAATCCCCATTAAAATCTATTCATTAGTTAAGGAGTCCATCGCGGACGAACAACGTGTCACGTAAATAATATATATTAGATTAAGTAACTATGCCTTATTTATTCTGATGGAATACAGAGAAAACAGAACCAGGTAATATAAATGGCTACCGAAGGTATTACTCATAAAAGCAGCTTAAATAGCACTCACAATTTACGTAGGTGGTTCATCAATGAGTTTACAACCAGTTCGATAATTATTTATGTTTGTTTAATGAACCGTAAATCTATATAGAGCAAATGATGAGTGGGATTATGTTATGTATTCTAATATATAATATAGTGTTTACAGCCAGTATAATAATCTATCTTCTCTATAAATAAAATGAATTGCTGTTCGTTAGTCTTGCTGAAACTCGATAACGGCTGAACCGATTTTTCTAATATTGTTCTTGATTTATTTGTGGAAGTCCAGTGAAGGTTTAAAAGGTGAATAAATAAGAAATTGTTCGGAATTAAATAAAAACAACAAATATGTTTTCCTTTCATGTGTACTTCTATGAGAGAATTTATTGACGCACGCTTTGACAGTTCTGCTGTGTAACAATTTCATTACGACAGCAGGGTGCATATTTTACGAAATAATTCTTAATGTTATGATATGTTATTGACAAATTCATAAAAAACATTATTTTATTTAATATATACAGAACAACGTCTGTCGGGTTAGCTAGTTATTCATATTTATTTAGTGCACCTTAATTCTATAAAGTGCATTATGTTATGTATTCTAATCAATATAGAGTTTACAGCCCGTTTAATAATTATTTATCAATTTTCAGTTTATATTCGAAGAAGCTGGACGTAGTGGTATAGAGCACGGTAATACTTCAAGCGCTCTACAAAGCGCAGGTCCGGCCACACATGGAATATTGCTGTCATCTCTGGTCTGTCACACCCCAGTATCAGATCGAACCATTTGACCGGATGCAACGCAGAGCTGCTCAAATTGTCGGGGACCCAGTGCTCTGTGAACAGCTCAATCACCGTTGCGTAGAGACGTCGCTTCATTGTGCACTTCTGCCATATACATCACGTGAAGTGTTCCAAAGAGCTATTTCACTTGATTTCTGCCGCCAAATTCCACCTTCGCACGACACGCCACAAATTAGGATATAATCCCCACAATGTGGATTTGTGGCACTCCCCCACAATGTGATTTAAAGAATTTTTTTCCACGTGCTAAAAAGTTGTGGAATGAGTGAACTCCTTGTACAGTGTTTCTAGTACGATACGATATGGTTACCTTAAAAAAAACGTGTACACCTGAAAAGCCGGCAATGCTCCTGTGTTTCCTCTTGTGTTTGATCACCTCTTCCATAAGAAAAATCCTCGTAATGCAAAATCATAGACAAATTATTAGAAAATCGTATATGATATTATTGTAGTGGAATACACAAAGTAACGTAGCCCGGATAAAACCAATGTTTAATTATGTTACGATCCAAAAGTTTTATTCAACATAAATCCAACATTTCATATATTAAGTTCCCGAATCACATTTTAACACGTCGAGTGCTGACACCGCGATGTGTCACGCTGCATTTAAACTAGTTAGTTTAATGCGTGACGCTACACAACGTCTAGTGTTTGTGGAACCGTGCTAGCGTGCAAATTATGTTCTTTTGTTATGATGTGAAACAAAATAATGAATTAATTAATCTTTTTTCAGTACTTAATTTATTATTACATAGTATTTAACATGATAAATGTCTTAGTAT
This sequence comes from Leptidea juvernica, assembly GCA_949711755.1. Taxonomy (NCBI): domain Eukaryota; kingdom Metazoa; phylum Arthropoda; class Insecta; order Lepidoptera; family Pieridae; genus Leptidea; species Leptidea juvernica. Next base: position 3,561,932 of record CATIXQ010000028.1, read on the forward strand.
CAACTTTATGTATAATATATTATTTTTGCTGTATTATGTTCAATATTCAAACAGGGCAAACTAAGTTAATGGTGAAAGATGTAACACAAATAATAGGTCGCTCCGAGAGGTCTGCGAAGTCAGAACACTCCTGGGGTATTCCCCAGGAGTGTTCTAAACTTCTGGCAGGACCTGGGCTGGTTGGAGTGACTGGCCAACCCCTCTTCTTTTTCGTCTACTCATTAACATGATATGACGTGTATTAATGAAAACATTATTGGTGTTTGTACACACATTCTTACATTATTTTATGCATTTTCGGTAAATACCTTATACACTGTTTGTTTACCAATAATAAATAAATAAATAAACACTACATGCAAAATGGAGTCCATTTTAACATAGTGGTTTAGTTAATTGTGGACACAGGATACCCCAACCCTACTTACCTAATACCTAACCCGATACCAATACCAAAAAAGCTATATAATTCAATCCCTGTATTTATAGATCTCATATAAAATAACATATTAGTAGTCTAAAACATGTTAAAATTTAAGTATCTTTTTTATTATTGGAAAGTAAGTTGACTGGAAAAAGATAGAACTATAGTAATTAGTAGTAGTTGTAGTAATAGTGACATGTTAATATATTTCTAGAACATTATTACATATTGTTGACATTTCTTTCAAAAGTCTACGTCACGATATAGTTACCTGTTTCTTATAAAGGGTGGCGCAATAGAACGTGCATATTTAAAATATTGATTAAAAAATAAATACAAAAGGTATAGTTAAAATAAAACTGAGGTATTATTAAGAAATAACTGAAGTTTATTTTTTAAAAATAACATCGTCTCAATGATAACCCTCTCTACGACGACACTCCTCTAATCGCAAACGGAAGTTATTGAAAACTTTCTTCAGTAATGCTGGTGTTATTGCTGCCATTTCACCACGGATATTCTCCTTGAGCTGATCGATAATTTTCGGATTATTGCTGTAGACTTTGTTCTTGAGGTATCCCCACAAAAAAAAGTCAGGAGGCGTCACGTCTGGACTACGTGGGGGCCATGGGATATCACCTCTTTTCGAAATCAGTCTGCCAGGGAACATCTGTTTCACAACCGCCATGGAGTCATTTGATGTGTGACAGGTAGCTCCGTCTTGTTGAAACCAAGTCCTAGAATTCACTATTCTTGAATTTTCAAGCTCTGAAGCCAAAAAACCTTCCAACATCGCAACATAGCGTTCGGTATTAACAGTGACGTTTTGCCCCCGCGCATTTTCAAAGAGAAACGGTCCACTTATTCCTCTACCAGAGATTGCTGCCCGTACTGTCACTTTAGGACTATGCAGTGGTTTCTGGTGCTTGAGTTTGGGATTCTCACTGTTCCAGTAACGACAATTTTGACGGTTTACGAACCCATTGATATGGAAGTGGGCCTCATCTGAGAAAAGGATTTTGTCAAAATTGGAAAATCGATTAAGCATTTCATTAGCAAATGCGAGCCCTGCTCCGAAGTCAGACTCTTTGAATTCTTGTGTTAACTGCAGCTTGTAAGGATGCAGACTCGGAGCTTCACTAATTTGCCGTAGTCCATATTCAGAACAATATAAACGCCTAGTAACGATGTATGAACGAGAGTTCTCGCAAAACTCCCCCCGCCCGCGCACTTTCTACCCCGCGAAAAAAGATGATGCAATGCATATATGCACGTTCTATTGCGCCACCCTGTACATAAACCACTATGGGTATTTTATTAGAATATTCTTAAACTCTTAGATATCGTGAGGCACATCTAGCATAATATAAAGTTTATCGGTTAAAACGTCATAATAGAAAAGTTATAGAAATATAAAACTTAAAAGTTTGTAATTGGCGGCTTAATGGAAGATGAAAATAATGAAAAAGTTAACATGTCGAAAGGTCTGTTGATAAATCTAAGCTAAAACTAATTTAATAGATAGTCTTGTCATAAATATTGAAACAAAGAAAATTATATGTTTTTTATTGCAAACAACATGTCTTAGTAATACATAAATATAAAACAACTTAAAATATAGAAACCTTATTCGAAGTGGTCTCCATTCGCTGCAATACGGTCCTTTAAACGTTGAGGACAGTTATCAATAAAAGCACGCACTCTTTCCATAAGAAAATTCTTCACTGGCAATCGTACAGATCGTTTAAGGGACTCCAAATTATCATGGCGTTTGGAGCAAGCCGTACTCCCTAAAACTGAATATAAATCATTATCCAGCGGATTAAGATTGGGACTAGACGACGGCCAGTCTTCAGCTCTGATGAAATCCGAAACTTTCGTTTCCAAACAAGACGAGCTTTATGACCCGGCGCCGAGTCTTGCTGCAAGGAACATTTTTGGTTATTGAACATGGTGTTGTTAAGGGGCTTCGCTACCTTCTCAAGAATGGTATCTTGATACACTTGTGCCGATGTTTTGATACCTTTTTCACAAAAGTATGGCTCAGTCACTCCTTCATAGCTAATAACCAACCAAACCATCACTGAAGTCGGATAGTGTCTACGTTGCTCTCTTTCGACAAATTGGGAAGCTTCCTTAGAGCTTTGAGTTAGTGTTACTAGAGTTACTTTTGTTGTTTTGATTTTACCACCCTATTCTTTTTTAAATTATCAGTTAAGAAATTACCAGTACGTGTCTTATAGGCTGCAAGTCCTAAGTCATCTTTTAAAATACGCGACATTGTTCTAGGTGCTATCTTCATCTCCCGAGATAAAATATTTTGCTTTCGGACAGGATTTGTTTGAATTCTTTCCCTTACTGCTTTGACCACCTTTTTCCTACGAACACAACGTGGTCGGCCAGATCTTTTTCTGTCACAAACAGAGGTCTCATTATATCTATTAATAGCCCGGTAAACAAACTTTTTACTAATACCAAGCGTATGGAGAGTTTTATAAAAAGCATTTGGATCCATTCCTACTTTGTGTAATGCAATCACAGCGATTCGGTTGTCTTTATCACTCCACTCCATTTTAATATTGAATTTTGAGAATTATTTCTAATTTCAAATGTTATTCATATTTTGTTTATTTTTAATTGTAACAGTATTATGGCCAGACTAAGTATACTTATTAAACTAAAAACACACAAACGCTTTAATTAATCTATACTAATATTATAAAGCTGCAGTGTTTGTTTGTTTGTTTGAACGCGCTAATCTCTGGTACTACTGGTCCGATTTGAATGATTCTTTCAGTGTTGGGTAGTCCATTTATCGAGGAAGGCTATAGGCTATGTTTTTTTTTCAAAATTAGGGATCCATAATAAAATTGCTATTATGTAACACAAGGTGTAAAATCGAAAACCTATTTTTGACAATAGAACAAAATGATGTACAGGCTATAATATAGGCAATATTTTATTACTTATAAAACTATCGCGTGAATTATACTTTATATGGCAAAACAACATTTGCCGGGTCAGCTAGTGTTTTATAAGTCTGATACACACAACTTATTTCACAAAGTAAAAATTTTTCGTGTCCGCTTATTTATAGTTGGACTTCATTAAAAATCTTGGCCCATTGCCCAGTCAAAATAACGACACAGTAACATAACAATCACAGCGTGACAATCCGATCACGCGTCACGTCGATAGTTTCAACTGCAATAATGATTTGTGTGTAGCTCACCCGGTGACTTGTAACTCAGGTATTTTTTTTATGAAAATAAGGGACGAGACGAGCTGGACGTTCAGCTGATGGTAATTGATACGACCTTCCCATAACAATGCAGTGCCGCTCAGGATTCTTGAAAAACCCAAAAATTCTGAGAGCAATTGTGTTGCGCTCGTCACCTTGATACATACGATGTTAATGTGTGAAGTCATTTGCCCAGTAATTTCACTAGCTACGGCGCCCTTCAGACATCTTACAATCAATTCAAAATTCGAAATATATTTATTTTCTCTCACAATCACATAGTATACAAAATTTATTAATATTGATATTTAGACTTCAACCAGTGGGAGGCTCCTTTGCACAGGATGCCGGCTAGGTTATAGGTACCACAACGGCGCCTATTTCTGCCGTGAAGTAGTAATCTGTAAGCATTATTTTGTTTCCGTTGACGGCTATAATCTTGTAAAAAAGGTGATGTCTGAAATCAACTACGTCTTAAGGCAACTGTTCGCTTTTAAACTTAGCCGGATTATACTTTGTCGCCATATTGTAATTATTATTTCAAACTTACTCCAAACTTATTAAAATCACTCCACGTTTCATACTAAATTAAATTTAAATTTTTTCTAAGGCAGTTCCGCCTCTTATAATGTAGAATTGTAGAATTTATAGCATAAAACCTTAACAACTAAACGTTGCGGTTAATACAGCAGTGACAATTATCACACACATAGAACCTTATAAATGTCATTGGGTGGTAGTGTTAACCTCGTGTTAGCCACAAACCACTTAATTTACTCACTACTCATGTTAAATCACGGATTAATCTAGTTGGACGTGAGACGGGTGAATGTTTATTTACAAATTCTTACTATATTATATATACCTATTCTGGCCATAAATACTGAAACAAAGAAAAATAAATCTATTGCAAATAACATTTATTACCTTCACAGTGTGTTAATTTAATACATAAATATAAAACTAAGTATAATTATATTAAAATAAAGTTTATATTTGTTATTCAAACAAAACAAGTCTTATATACTGACAATACTACGACTACATAAAATTAAAACTATCATTACGTGGAAGCGTACCAAGAATACTGGCAGCATTACCGCGTTGGATAGCAAGGCTGATTCGTTGACCGAAATAGCTGCCAGCGCTTGGGTTTCCAGTAACCTTATTGAGGCGCGAAGATAGTATTTTGAACATTCTCCGCGCCGCTGGGCTCCACGGGCCAAGTGTCTCAACACCAAACGGCAGAAAGATGAGTATGATAAATATAAAACTATATTATATATAAATAGCTTATTCGAAGTGGTCTCCATTGGCTGCAATACAGTTCTTTTAATGTTGAGACCAGTTAACAAGAGAAGCACGCAATCTTTCCATGGGAAAATTCTTCACTCCTAATCGTACGGATTGCTTTAGAGACTTCAAATTATCATGGCGTTTAGTCGTACTCTCTAAAACTGACCATAAGTCCTTAATCCAGCGGATTAAGATTGGAACTAGACGACTGATGAAGTCCAAAACGTTCGTTTCCAATCAACACTGCGTAGACCGAGCGTTATGACTCGGCGCCGGGTCTTGCTGGAAGGACTATACTTGGTTATTGAACATGTTCTTGTTAAGGGCTTCACTATCTTCTCAAGAATGGAATCTCGATACACTTGTGCCGATGTTTTGATACCTTTTTCACAAAAGTATGGCTCAGTCACTCCTTCATAGCTAATACCAAACCATCGCTGAAGTCGGATAGTGCCCACGTTGCACTCTGTCGACTAATTGGGAAGCTTCCTTAGAGCTTTGAGCGTAAATACAGTCATTTTGTTTGTTAAAATGTTGCTCAATCGTAATAATTTTCTCATCCATTATCAAAGTCGTCCATATCTGATAATCTCTTATTCGAAATAGTGAAGATTAACACATTTTGACACTGTCTAATTATAAAGAAAATTCATAAATCACTGTTAATGTAATTCAATAGTGTAAACGACGTAATAATATATCAAAGGGCTGGAGAGACTCTCTGTGTGTCGGAGAGTCTTTCTGAGAGAGTCCTTTAGGGGTCAATAAAAATAAATATCTCATACAATAGCACTTTAAGATAAATTGTTGTTTTCAGGTGAATTGTTATAGTTTTAGTGTTAATTAGTTTAATATCAATAGTCTATCTTCTGACTTGATCCAGTATGATGCATGATTCCGTCTTGAATTTGACCGGTTCAATTATTTTGTGTTCAAGACGTTCTACTATACTTTGCTAGAGCTATAGTTATAGTTACTATAATTTGTAAATAGTAGCATTAAAATAATCTTTTCTGGACGCCTATGGACGTGTATGTAGCAAGGAAATAGGTCGTAAAAATTATCATATCGGATTTTTTTTTTTATTATTTTAAGTAACACACTGTGGACCTTCTCAATTAATATGAGCGTTCGATTCACTATCGTTGATTTGTTTTTTATACATAATTATGTATAAAAAACCAAGACATCGATTACACTCGTTACAATATTGTTGACAAACTTCACATTGCTGACAGTCTTAGATTAAGGATTGGTCTCTCGGATGTGCTCGTCCTGTTGCGTCAGTACGGTTTGCAGTTTCATTACCGTTACATACATGTGAAATTTTGTGCTATCTGCTGCTAACTGCTTTGTTTTGAAGTTTTCATTGTTACGTTTTGACTGTTCTTGTAATAATGGCTTTATATTTTCTGTTGTTCTCTGTCGCTATAATAGTACTGCCAGAAAAATAAAATCTTTATTTTTTTATACCCAGATTCTTTCATTGATTCATCATTGTAATATTAATAATCAGCAATGAAATACAACACCTTTACATCAATCTATAATAATGTAAAAATTAATAGGTTTTAATTTATTAATAACTAGTTGACCCGACAGACGTTGTTCTGTATATAAAAAATAAAATAATGTTTTTTATTAATTTGTCAATAATATGTCTTAAAATCAAAAATTATTTTGTTAAATATACTTCCTGTTGTTGTAATGAAATTGTTTCACAGCAGAACTGTCAAACCGTGCGTCAATAAATTCTCTCATAGAAAATATGTCCGTACAAAACAAATATCGGACGACGGGGGACACATGAGCGGAAAAACAAAACCGAACACTTCCATATTTATTCACCTTTTAAACCTTCCCTGGACTTCCACAAATAATTCAAGACCTAAATTAGCCAAATCGGTCCAGCCGTTCTCGAGTTTTAGCGAGATTATCGAACAGCAATTCATTTTTATATATATAGTGATGCTTGTTTTGCACACCGTAACAAAGCGACGATGTGACGTCATCGACATCAGGACCAAAAATATGTAACCGGATAGTAATAAAAATAATTAAATGATTCGTGAATTGAAAAAAAAAACTCGAGCCGACATTCTTCTAGCCCAAGTAATTGGTGCGAAAACTACATACCGACCACCATTTGTTAATCAGTAATGAAACTGTTCGGAGAAGATAAAAAATAAATAAATAGAAGTATTCGGAAAGACTTCTTTAGATGCTAGATTGTATTAAGCTGGTCTTCATTCTAGCCGACCAATAACAGTTCCAGCTTTATGGCGTGGTAATCGCGGACGAAGACTTTGTTTTTAATTTTAACTTAATGCCAACCTGACAGTTGATGACTTGTCAATCGCTTGCCTGTTCTATATATAGTTCTCTCGCAAGCTGTGTTTGTCTATATGCTAGCATATTGTATTAATGGGCCTAGCTATAACAACTCACAGACGAGTAAAAAAAAAGGACTCCGTGTCATCTTACATAATAGTGAAGCACCAAAAAAAGCCGGTAAACGAACACACTTACACTAATACAAGCCGATCGGCCGCCATTATGAGATTTGCCATCGTCTGTGACAGATCAGTTTGCGTCGCAATAAAATATTTAAAAAATGCCGTCGTGCGTTGTGAAAAAGTGTAAAAACAATACTATACAAGTATTTGTGGCCATATATGATTATTATTTAAGGGAGAAAAAATTATGTAACTGATATGCCCCGTAACCGAACACACACTAGCCTAAAGGTGTTTCACTTGTTTATATCACGGCGCGGAGACTACACAATTTCAACTTTATAGCTGCAATAATGTAAAAACGGATGCTAATTATGAGAGTACTCACATCGTATCCCCTCGATTCGAGAACACTCCTCTAACTGCCACAGCCTGTATTGGCATACTTGGCGTCGATATATCGAGCGACGTTCAGTTCCGTGGTCACTTGGAAGAGAAGGCCAAACTGGCCTCAAAAAAGCTTGGTGTACTCAGTAAGGCGAGACAGTACATCACTAAAAGCCACCGCCTGCAACTTTATAAGGCGCAAATCCGGCTCACATGGAGTACTGTTCTCACCTCTGGGCGGGTGCTCCCCAGTACCAGCTTTTTCCATTTGACCGCATACAACGAAGAGCGGTTCGAATCATCGACGATCAAGTCATCCCCGATCGGCTTGATTCTCTAGCATTGCGTAGAGATGTGGGTTCTCTCTGCATCTTCTACCGCATTTATCACGGGGAGTGCTCAGAGGAGCTGTTCGGGTTGATTCCAGCGGCGGAATCCCACCACCGGACATTACGTGCAAAGTACCATCCGCATCACGTAGACGTCTGGTATTCCACAACCGTGCGTTTTGTCCGAAATTTCTTGCCTCACACAGCCACTTTGTGGAATCAACTACCGGAACAATCTTCCCGAACAGATACGACTTAGGGACCTTCAAGAAAAAAGCATACTCCCACCTTAAAGGCCGGCAACGCATTTCTTGACACACCTGTTGTTGCGGATGTCCATGGGCGGTTGCCTCACCTCTCCCCATCCCGTGAGCCTCTTGCCCGTTTGCCCCCTCTCATATAAAAAAAAAATATATGTTTACGAAGCATCCTCACACAAACAACGAATTCAATCTCTAAAGGTTGATGCATCCAATGTACAGAACTTTATATTTGTACAGTTTAATCCTTAGTTACTTTCTTTGAAATATTTAACATATGAAACACTTTTAACTTTGACCATCATTCAGATTATATTTACACAGTTCCAATTTGTTTTACTTGATTGCGTTTTGTGAAATATTTGATATTTAAAACGTTTTTAACTTTGCACATGATTCATAATTTGGATGCAGTGGCTTACAATATAATTTGTTATTTATTAAAGCCATGGTAAAATATTCTATTTGATTTAAAAGAGTGGCCGTTGCGTTTCTTGACCAATTTGATAAATACAAGTTACCACATAGTTCATACATATTTAATGATATTATAATATGTCTGAACAAACTCAAAATATGTGCGGAATTCCAGAATAAAATTGTAATAAAGGCGCTGAACTTCATAACAAATTTGCGTTTTTTCTAAAGCAGACTTCAAAAAGGCATTTGACAAGGTTGACCACACACTGTTAATTGGAGAAATAATTATTCAACTAGACCGACTACTTAGTAAAGTAGTAATTCGACTATAGTAAGTAAGTGGTAGAAACAATTATTGGCGGAATTAACACTAGGGAAGACTTAAATCATTTGTATAAGTTTCATCTTTTCAAAAGTTAACTTATTTTTTACTCGTCCGTGATACAACTAAATACATTTTCTTGAAACAAATCACAAATGATGAATTAATATCAGTGCGATGACAATTAATCTGTCAATAAACGCGTAACGGATGTCGACCTCGTGGCGTCATGACAATACGTTGACAGATTAAAGTGTGATGAATATGGAAACAACAATGAGCTGTGTGCTTACTGTGTTTAATGTTGATTTTGTGACATCGAACTGTACCGTTTGATATTTGTGTTTTAAATATGGTTTATTGTTTTACCGATATGAACGAATGTCTAGCTAGAAATTATAAAGTGCTTTTAGGTGTTTTGAAGTGAAATCTTTATGTTGGAGACGGATTTGCCTGCTTGGAGCTCACCAAACTATCACTGCTTGAGATATGCTGCTTCCCCGGGGCAAAAGAAGAAGAGGGAAGTCCTAGGCCCAAGGGTTTTGTAAGAGGCGATTAAGGGCATTTACCAGTGTTAAGCTCTGTTCAAACTGAGACGCGGGACGGAAGTCGCTCGCGCCGATTGTGTCAGCTAACTTGTATGGACGTGTTCAAATTGACGCGAGAAGTCGCACAAGTTGAAGCGAAACGAGAGGATTGTTTGATCTCATAATGAATGATGTTACCATTAAGCCACATAAGAACCAAAAATGCGAATTACGCTAAAACGCATCCCGCTTCCCGCGTGTTATTCGCCTCAGCTTAAACAGAGCTTTAGGCCCCATGCACCTTTTCGGCCGTGAAGCAGTAATGTGTAAGCATTATTGTGTTTCGCGCCGTAGCTAATGAAATTACTGGGCAAATGAGATGAAACATCTTATGTCTCAAGGTGACGAGGGTATTTGTAGTGCAGCTCAAAATTTTTGGGTTTTTCAATAATCTTGAGCGGCGCTGCAATGTAATGGGCAGGGTGTATCAATTACCATCAGCTGAACGTCCTGCTCGTCTCGTCCCTTTTTTTCATAAAAAAAAACAAATGATTGATGATCTAGTATTTAAAACCAAGGAGTAAACATCGAGTAGGTACAAGAGTCGAGAAAGTTCGAATGTCAAAAATGCTGCTAATGTTACCTGTTAAGAATTCATGTCAATATTAGCAGTAGGTCTTGTTATGAAAACAAATAAACAACACACAAGCCCAGTCCAACGCAGGTTTATCTTTCAAACTTTATAATAACTAAAGTTGTCGCTTTGTGAGCACACCTTATTGTTTGTATTGTACGAATTTGTGGGTAGTTCTGCTGCATTTGATATATATTCGCGCGATAGACTAAGGAAAATATATAGACGGAGTAAATTTTTTCTTTTATGATAAAAACCTAGGTTTTTATTTTTTTTTATTACAATCTAACCTTTTTTTTATAAATATAAATTTTGACTATATAAAAATATAAGTTACTACAATATAATAATCTTTTTGAGTTCGTGTTGATTATTTTTTTCCATTGGCATACAAAAATCTACATATAATATAAAAATTATATACTTAATTACGTCATTCTACTAAATAATTCAGCCACCTATAAATTATTTTTCTAATTTTAACACGTTATTTTAGAAATGAAAAAATAACACAATAATCTTTGAAAAAAATTGTACAAAATAAAAATATTTTAATATAGATAATAAAATAAAAACATTCCCGCAAAATCGATCCCCTCAGCTTCAACAGCGGGTGGGAGTGTCACTCACACATTATGCTGTCCATAATGTGCACAATTTTGATAATGTAATTTAACATAATATTTTCAGAATCACGAAACAAAATTGACAAAATCAGTCTTTTTGAAAGGACGGCCTCTTAAAGTATTGCCTCTCTCTATTACTGATACCCAGTAATTTATATTATTATAAATATTCTGTTTAATTGACCGAAACCGTAACATTACAAAATGTTAACTGTTGAGTTTCATGCAAATTTTTTTCAACAAACACAGCTCTTCGGATCAGTGATAATGTTGTCTTAGATTGCTAAAATGACGTCTATATTGGCAACCATAGCCGTAAACTCTTGTCTTATAATAAATTTTAGATTTAGAAGTAGATTTACTTGAAATGCACGGTTATTTTAGTATTGACAATCATCTCTCCTTAATAACTCATCAAATATTGATAGCAGCAAAAAGTATGGATAACCTTTTTTGTAGCAAATTGTATGGAAAATAATTATGTAAAAGACTTTTTTTTTGCTATGAGCCACCGCTTCTGAGTAATTTAAGAAAAACTTTAAAAAGGGAACTTATCACACATAATGTGATTGAGTACATCATAAAAGACTTACTGTGTTATTAAAAAAAACTTAACCATGTGTTGAACACTTGCTTTAAAAAAGTTCTATCACAAATCTGTGTCTTTTGTTTAGCGTTCAAAAATTGCATTCCTTTTGTTCCTGAACACTTCAGTTTATTTCGTGCTTAACGACGTTTTAATTAAACACGAACTAAACATTGTTTTGTAATAGAAAAAGATAAACTCCATTTTAGACATGGTTATTGTTAGGTCACTGTCGTTTTTATATTTAGGTCACTGTTTAACAAAACACGTGTCTAAGTCATGTTTAAATTATTTTTTGTAATAACACCGTTAGAGATTAAGATGAGAAAGAATATTTCATGATTTTTTATGTTTATCTACAATACAGTTCATCTATGTTGAAGGCTCTGTCTAAATATGCTCATGTGTCTGAGGTGTGTGTTTTGTTGTGAAGTTTAAATCATACGAAGTTATTATGATAGTTGAATAGCGGGTCGCCATGGAGTGAGCACTTTAAAGTATTATAATATAGACTTACTTAGCCCGAGCTGGCTAACTTGTGAAGAGATCACTTGGCACCTACTCAAAATGTCCATACTTATTGATACCTTTGTGGCCATAACAATTTGAATAGGGTTCCATCCCAAGAGGGTAGTCCGCGTGCCTGTCATTACTAAGACTTGGAACTGATTGTTCGTCTGTGTGTCAGTGGACAGGACTACAATAGATAGACGGCTGAAATTTTGAAAAAATATGTACTATTATATATATTTTTTTATTAAAACAAGGGACGAGACGAGCAGGATGTCCAGCTGATAGTAATTGATACGACCTGCCCATTGCAATGCAGTGCTACTCATGATTCTTGAAAAACTCAAAAAATTCTGAGCAGCACTACAATTGCGCTCGTCACATTCAGACATGAGATTTTAATTCCCATTTGCCCAGTAATTTCTCTAGCTACTCCGCCCTTCAGACCAAAACACAATAATGTTTACACATTACTGCTTCACGGCAGAAATAGGTGCCGTTGTGGTACCCATTATCTTTTTGGCATCCTGTGCCAAGGAGCCACCCACTGGTAAAAAAATTGGCCGCCATGCATGTAAAAATTGCACAATAGTATTTAAATGAATCTATTATACATGTTAAGGAATCCTTTAAGTGCTAGACTTGCAGATCTTTTGAATTTCCTCGCTTTTAACCCGTAATTTTCTTTATAAGAAAATTCCAATACAATTGTTATTACTTATACTTCCCACATTCGGGAATCTTCAGACGACTCGGGACACGACGCCGCCGCAAGCAATGCCATTCAGTGAGCATGACGAACCATGTTATAGCATACCTAAGCATGATAACTAAAAATTACAAAATTAATGCTTACAAAGTTAACCCATTAAAAAAAATAGTATATCAATCTAAATATTCAAATCCTGTTTTATAACCTTTAATATCTGCCACATAGAAACAGAGAAATTAAAAAACATCCTCCAATGGCACACATCACCAAAATGTTCCATAGATTAGTAATTAAAGGCAAGTGGATTAAAATATTAATGTCGGATCGACACTTATGTATTGATATTGAATACAGAAACTAGCCGCTAGCTGTGAAGATTTTTTTTTGTATTTATTGGGGTCAAAAAAGAGTGAAACATTAGATCTTACTAACTAAGGTATATTTTAAGGTAATACTGAATGCGCTACCAGCACCGTAAACGACAAATTAATTACAAAAATTGAGAAAAGTAAATATTACCTGGTTAAAATTTCAAAGATACAAAAAAAGAGAGTGAAAAAAGTGCAAAAAACTAAACTAAAGCTTTAAACAATATAAAATTATGATATTAATGCTTACTACTATTTGATTTTCACACGCTTATTACTAGCTTCCCCTGTATGTATGTGTGTTTGTAACTGAATCATATGGGCGCTATTTGGGCAGATTTCGTTCAAACTTCGTAGATTTATCGAGGACCGATGACAATACATAAATTTGATCAAATTATTCCATTTTTCAATTTGCAAAATAAGATTTTTGTTAGTATATATCATTTTCATCTGATGTTGATAATAAAGTTCAACCATTATCTTTAACCAGTTTATCTAATATTAGGAAATTTTTAAATACCAAAGAGATTTTTTCGTTTCATTATAAGCTTTATCCAATTCGATATAACGACAAGAGTTTGCCTGCGTTTGTACGACATACTCTGAGCCAATATGTTAATATGTTATTATGTTGCTTCATAAGATACATAATAGCTTTAAGGGTAAATGTATACACTTCTATAATAAAGTCCCAGCCACTGTTCAGGCATTATCTATAAATAAAATTAAATGTTTTATAAAAAAAATGGCTCTGTCGTAAATCCTATTACTCCACTGCTGAATATCTAAATGATCGGACAGCCTGGGACTAGATTGTGATTATTTTATAGCGATAGAAATGACTGTACAAGTGTACTGTGAGAGTTTCTTGCGCCCCTTCCTCTCTCTCAGAGCGCCATTTGTTTCCGAAGCGGTAGTAGTATCTAGTAGTTATTAGAAATGACATCAAAAAGAATTCTAAAGGAATCAATTTTATGAAAATAAATGCCTTTTATGCCTTTTAAAAATACACGGGCAAATCGCGGAGTGCAGCTTGTTTCGAATATGTTGTAATTAGGCTCTAACTAAATTTGGACAAAAAACCTCATTACATAAAATGTGTTATTCAAATGTATGTCAAGTTGTTATTTCAGTGTAGGCGTGGAGTAAGGTTCGTGGACATTTCGTTTCACTTGTGGTCTAAGTTATAAGCTAGAGTGAATATCGAACAACTTACTGTGACCTACTTCTTCTTGTTTTCACTTTTTAGAAAATAATGTAAATATTGGTATTGACACGAGAGTGGGTCAGGGATTGGAAATAATACTCCGCTTATAGGAACGAGTCTTTACTTGCGTTCACTTTTTCTAAACTTGCACTTCGCTGTTCCTCTTGTGGGCGGCGCTATCTTCAACGCGTCACACCGCACCGAACACTAAGTCTCTTCTATCTTCTTCTTCTTGGAACACTTCCACTTTCCACTACTTGTTCTTTTCTTCTTCTCTACACTTTCGAGTCAGAACTAGAACTGCCGTAGGCCACGCTTAGTACGGCTTATATACCCCCGGATCTGTTTTATTTTAAAAATGATTCTCCCATTTTATCTTTAAATTTAAATTGTACTAGAAAATTCTTTTAACTATTTTTATCCTGCTTACACATTTTCCATCCCTTTTTTTCTGTTCGATTTGATCCTGAACTTACTAGAAATTTCCATTAACTTTACAAAACCCAAAAAAGTCCATAACACTGGTAGGTGTATCGAACCCGGTTCTACAGCGTCTAAATTAAACACTTTTACGCTAAAGCTACGAGTATTGCTGACATAGCTGTTGAAATTATCAATGTCTTCAAGTTTGATAACTCTCGTCATGTACGTCGAAGCGTTGCTACGCGACAGTATCTGAATCTGCAGGTTTCTATCGGCTTCTAAAGGGTCTCATTTTGTCGTATCTCCACTTTTTACAAAGTTACATACTTGGATGTATTCCGTGCGTCCAGTTCACTGTCCAGTTCGTGTTCACTTGCAAAATAAGGCTAAAATAGCCTCGAAATACTTGGTGCACTCAGTAAGGCAGGGCAGTACTTCACTTAAACTATAATATTGCTATAGTATTGCCACCAACTATATTATATGGCGCAATTTAGTACTGCTCTCACCTCTGGGCTCTCCATTACCGAATACAATGAAGAGCGAGGAGAGAATCTTTGACCATCAAGTCTTCTTCTATTTTGGCTTAAATAGAGCTGTATATTATGTTTATATTTCCTACGGGATGTATCACCGAGAGGGTTTGGAGCAGCTGTTTGAGCTAATAAGTTAGCTTAGGTCAAAGACTATTTCATAGTTCAATTCAATTTCACAATAAAATACCAGAGAGTATACCAAGATTAACTGAGCACAAAGTTTAGAAATACATAAAAGCTTCTTTGACAAAGAAGGCTTTGAATATATTAATGCATAGTTCTTGTTGGGTTCTATGCAGGCCACCTAAAGTTGTACAATATATGCTAAGATTTTTTTTGTAATATCATTTGGGCTAGGAGTTTCTTATCAGAACTTCACCCTAAAGTGGGGAGAAGTACTGATAAGAAACTCCCAAAGCCTCTTTACGAACTGATATAACTTTATGACGTTTACCAAGTTGTTGCAATATTATGTTATGTTATAAGTAGTCACTCTCTATGGTAATTAAATATATTTCCTAAGCCTTAACATAACCTAATTCCACCAGGAATCACGTTAAAATAAGCTATTTAATACTGATTCCTAAAAGCCAACTCAAAGGGCGGAAACATGACGCTACCATGAGATAATCCAGACTTACCGTGAATATTTAATTTCACCTTAACCTTTTATTTTAACCACTTTCTGTAATACATAAAATACTGTGTTATATATATTTTAAGTCAGTATTATTATTGTAAAAATCATTATATTTTACTGTCACTGTAAGTTACGAATATGATTAGTGCGTCTCATAATAGTTATTTATGCAACTGTTGTGTAATAAGGGGTATTAAAACACGAATGTGGATTTATCACACGAGGCGAAGCCGAGTGTGATAATAGTATCACATGAGTGTTTTAATACCTAATTATCAACAGTTGCATACAAGACTTTATCTACACCCAGAATATGAATCCTCTAAAAGATTCTGGAACAGTAAGCTTACTTACCTAATATCATTCATTACTGATTATAAACAAATAAAATAAGTATTAATGAAACAATTATTTATTTTAGTAGTAATTTACATTTTGTATAGTGCAATAATTAAAATTCACTCGAATATAATGTTCCTTTGCAGCGTTTAAAATGAATCGCTCATTTTTTGTAAACAAAACAATAAAAATATCGAAGAAAAATGGCGGGGATTCGAATAACCTACTTTTTTTTACGGCACGCGACGTTCTGGGAGTGTGGAGCGCGCGTAAACGAAAATGATCTTTTTTTGAAATTCATACAGATACCACCCATCGAGCAATAAGAATGTGGCTGTATGTTGAAATCCTTTGCGCATGAAGGTATAAAAAAAACATAGGAGTGTTGTTATGAAATTCAGTACAACATTACAACACTCTTTTGGGTGATGTAATGGTTATTAGAACATTGGGTGTTTTAATGTTGGCAATAACCTAACTGCTTCAGAATCTTTAATAGAGGATTTAAAGCATGGTTGTAGATAAAAATCTAAATAAGGATGGGTAACGGCCACCTAGATTTAAAAAACGCTACCGCCCAATACTTGAACAGCAAACGTAGGAGTCTAAATTTGTACAATATTAATTAGGTACGACCAATTTTAAACTACCCACATACAGTTTGCCAATACATATATTATGTTTCACTGCAATCTTAACTTTCTAATCATATACATTAGACGACTGTTATATGAACAAATCAAGTTATTTATTTATCTATCTACAAATCAGAAAAATATGTTTTGTAGATATTTTGTGATTCTTATCAAGCTTTTATTGGTTCAATCTGTAAACTAAACATATTATATTTTATGGCTAACGTTTGGAATATTGACCGTAATGATAGACTTTATTTATTTATTTATAATTATATAAATTTGTATTTAAAAATTATGATTTCATTGAGATAGTTTACAATATATCTGTATTGTAGTTTACTGCATGTTTTTACACAGGTAACAAAATTTTAACTTCTCAATGAAGCTGTAATATAAAAAATTAAAATTAATAGAAAACATTTGAAATTATTCCTTAGTAGGTATTATAAATTGAAATAGTTCCAACTAAACGAATGCTGTTTTTTTTCGAAAAACACACAACATTACATTTTGGTAACTTGCAATGACAATTTTGTAGTCAAATCATTTTGTAAGTTTTTTTCATTTTGTTTGTTAAGATTAAACTTTTATTGCACTTAATTATCATTTTATTATTGCATTCTTTTGTTTAACAAAATTAAAGTAGGCATTACATTGCGGATATCCATAATTATCCAAATGTTTTGAGTTAATTCCGCCAATATTTGTCTTTTAAACAATTCGACACGTGTTTCGCCTCTACACGAGGCATCCTCAGGACATGTTGACTCGCCAAAATCTGGCACGAGACATATTTAATAATTTAATTCTTTATAGATTGAATTTTTTTATTTCGTTTGAACGGAACTACCGATTTTAATAATTTAAAAAGTGTTTTACATGTATTGAAACGGTCTTTATTAAAATAATTAATTTAATGGGATAAGGATTAACACAGCGGTATCAAAAATATGGTTTGATTATTGTAGGCACTTATCAACTTTTAAAATGTAAAAAAGTAGTTATAGTGACATAACTACAGTAGTTAGACGTATGGTATTGCGAACTTTCTTATAGGTATTGATACGTTATTACTGTAAAACTAACTTTTTTCTATTATCAAAAGTTTCCGCAACGGACGCGATAACAGATTTTTTATAACTAACTTATTCACACCTTGTGTTATATTATTGCATTTTTACTCAAAACTCCTATTCGTTTTAAAAATGGAATATAACCTATGTCACTCACTGAAGATGCAGCTTACTAATAGTGAAAGAATTTTTGAAATCGGTCCAATAGTTTTTGAGTGAAAACATTACAAACATACATACATAAACACAAATGTTTCCTCTTATTATATTATATCTAATATATAAAATTCTCGTGTCATGGTGTTAAACTTTGAACTCCTCCGAAACGGCTTGACCGATTCTCATGAAACTTTGAGTGCATATTGGGTAGGTCTAAGAATCGGACAACATCTATTTTTCATCCCCCTAAATGATAAGGGTAGTCCACATGACATTTTTTTTAATTCGTTTGATTATGAGTCAGCATTAAAAAATACATACAACTTCAAGTTTTTAACCATCTACGATCAACAGTTACTTTTGTATCGCGATTATAATATCGGCAATACAACGTTTGCTGGGTCAGCTAGTTATATTATATACATATATTAGTTTAGATTTACAAATCATCAGAGTGAATATATTTTTTTATTAGAGGTGCGTTCTGTTATTGTTCATCTGATCGAAAGTGAATCAGCCGTCTTTGTATATCAGTAAAACTAGTGGCCAAGAGATATCTTGCATACCTTTGAACTGAGAGTATGCTGTAAGTGTTAAGGTTTGGAGGAGAGAGATTAAGGTCCCCCTTTCATGACCCCTGACAACGTGCTCTGCAGATATCACGAAACGTCGAAGAAAATAAATAAATTATAAAAAATTTTACTTGAAGGCAAATAATTTATGTGCAGTTGTATAAACAATTACTCGCGTTTTAATCCATTAAAAGTACACAATTAAGGGCTCGAGTCCCGCATCGTTCATAAATTTTGTTTATATATTAAATTATGTGGTATTCCCAGAAGTGAGGGTTATCACTTTGAAAAGAGTTTTATCAAAATTAGTATATGTATTTTTGTGCGCTATAATCTTTATATATATAATTCTTCTATACGTGTGTTGACAGTGAACTCCTCTCAAACGGCCGGACCAATTTGAATGAATTTTTTGTGTGTGTTCAAGTGGGTTCAAGGATTTGGGCTTAGATTCAATTGAACTACATCCTAAAAGGCTGCACCCATCTTGATGATTTTTTGTGTGTTCGAAAGAATGGTTTAGATTCTCCATTCAGTCTATATATCCTGCCCATGTGTATGTTAGTGAACTCCTCCAAACGACTGGACCTATTTTTCAAATTTAAGACGTCTGTTGGAACTAGTACAAGTATTGATATAGAAATCTCAAATTTGAGAAAGGCCAATGTTATCACATGTAAAGCAGTGCTTCGATGAATTTAACCTCAGACACCACATGTGAATATTAAATGATACACAAACAGACGGACTTATAAACAATATTTGGGTGGTCGCCGTGAGATATTTCTACGAAATAATAAATATACATTTTTATATCTGAGCTGTTATAAAAATTTAAGTCATAAACAATTATTTACATCAGAAAAGGATGTTTTGATCTACGGAGACGGTTGGGTTAGTATGTTAGACGCTCCGTACGAAGCTATAGATTATTAAATTTGATAGTGAACGAAAAGTGACACTTTAGGGGAACACTTTACTACCACACCCGATTTGCGGTAAGAGTACTGGTGTTTTAACTAATTAAACCAGTCTTTTTACTATTAAATTAAAATTAAATTATTTTACATACTAGACATTTTGCGAAAATTATTAATAGTGCGTTTTAAGATCTAACTAATTTTACATACCGCCACCTATGATGAACTTACAGAACTAATCACAACGATCAAGCGATCTGTCGTGAACAGATATTGAGTTTGATAAACTTTATAGTGCCAACACAATCTATGCGTATTTCATGGCAATTTTCGATCGATTCCTCAAATAGTAATGTATCGCATAAGAATAGAATAAAAGGATTGTATGGTTTTATGAAACCACGGTAAAATTGTCTTTTTTTTCACATTATAGACTTAATTTAACATTTTTGGAATAATATTCCATTAAGGGTATAGAAATCGTTTAACAATCTTAATTTTAAACCTGGAAAATTGGATGGACTGAGACGTCACGATCGGAACGGTAACGTTTGGTTGAGTAAAGCTCAGCAGCTTTAGTCAACTAAGAAAGGCTCGCTTGGTTAGCGTAGTGGTATTTTAAATTATTAACCCGGTATAAAGCAGAAGTTACATACTCTCATACCATACTAGTTAGGATATAAATTCAAACTAATCTGTAGATTTCCACGTATATAGTCACTTGAAATTTGGTAGGAATATTCTTTTCACCGAGTAGAGGTCAGCTAAGAAATTCCACCCCTAATTATTTTTATTTTGAATATTTGTTTTGTATGGACATATTATTTTCTATGAGATAATTTATTGACGCACGGTTTGACAGTTCTGCTGTGAAACAATTTCATTATATACAATAAACTAACTAAAAAACGAAATTCATAAAAATCTGTATTTTATTTATTATGTACAAAACAACGTCTGTCGGGTCAGCTAGTGTTTAAAAATAGTGTATAATAGGCTTTTTATGCATAGATTTGCGAAACAATATTATGTATATTATAAGTTTAAGTAACTCAGTAACTGGTTTATTAACCGACTTTAAAAAAGGAGGAGATTCTCAATTCATCTGTTTTTTTTTTCCTTATCTCACCAACTTTCGACTGAGTGAACCGATTTTGATAATTCTTTTTATTTGAAAGCTGGTGCTTCCCATGTGGTCCCAATTTGGTCCAAATCTGATAATGGAATCCATGAGAAAACCATAAAAGTCTTATATTTGCATGTGCGCGACAAATGGACGAATAACTCAATATCGTGCCAAACGATTTCAATGATTCTTTCTTAATTCTAAATAGTTAGCGGTGGTATCTAAGGATGTGAATTCCAGCGAACTTAAAAAACACTTCAATCATGCCTCCAGGTCCTTCAAAAGAGTTATTGCTGACGCGAAGTCGAAGCACATTGGCAGAATTGGCGAGAGACTTGCACGCCTTCCCTCAGGAACTCGTGCGTTCTGGTCGCTCGCCAAGGCTGTCCAAGGAAACTTCTGTCAGCCAGCCATTCCGCCACTGCACAGGGATGATGACGCTGGCCCACCACCACCGCATATTCCGCGGTGCGATTCACATATGCCGGAGGTAAAAATCCGGCATGCCGTGCTTAAGGCGCTTCTCACCTTGGACATTCACAAATCGAGCGGGCCCGATGGCATTCCCCCGATAGTGCTGCGAACATGTGCTCCGGAACTGGCGCCGGTCCTTACCCGTCTTTTCCGGCTCTCCTACTCATCACGCGTAGTCCCGAAATTATGGAAAGTGGCTTTAGTGCACCCGATCCCTAAGAAAGGTGTACGCTCAGATCCGTCCAACTACCGCCCCATTGCCATTACCTCCATTTTCTCCAAAGTAATGGAGTCGATCATCAACCACCAGCTCTTGGGATACCTAGAGGGACACCAGCTGATCAGCGACTGCCAGTACGGTTTCCGTCAGGGTCGCTCAGCTGGTGATCTTCTTGCGTACCTCACCCATAAATGGGCGCAAGCGGTTGAGTCGAAGGGAGAGGTGTTGGCGGTGAGTTTGGACATAGCGAAGGCCTTTGATCGGGTGTGGCATAATGCGCTTATAGCGAAACTGCCATCCTATGGGCTTCCCGAGAAGTTGTGCAAATGGGTCACTAGCTTTTTGGCTGATCGGAGCATCAAGGTTGTTATCAACGCTGCATGCTCCGACTTAAAACCCATAAACTCTGGTGTCCCGCAAGGCTGGGTGCTATCCCCTATGCTGTTTCTTCTGCATATCAATGATATGCAAATCAGCAATATTCATTGCTATGCAGACGACAGCACGGGGTATGCTTCCTACACCGGCCGTGCCATCATGTCCCGAGATAGCGTCGGCAAAAACCGGAACAAACTTGTGTCTGAAATCGAGACTATGCTTTGCAAAGTCTCGGAATGGGGCCGACAAAATTTAGTCCAATTCAACCCCAAGAAGACACAAGTTTGTGCGTTCACCACTAAAAAGTCTCCCTTTGTCGTATGCCCTCGATTCGAGATCACTCCTCTAACTGCCACAGCCTGTATTGGCATACTTGGCGTCGATATATCGACCGAGGTTCAGTTCCGTGGTTACTTGGAAGAGAAGGCCAAACTGGCCTCTAAAAAGCTTGGTGTACTCGGTAAGGCGAGACAGAACTTCACTAAAAGCCACCGCCTGCAACTTTATAAGGCGCAAATTCGGCCTCACATGGAGTACTGTTCTCACCTCTGGGCGGGTGCTCCCCAGTACCAGCTTCTTCCATTTGGCCGCATACAACGAAGAGCGGCTCGAATCATCGACGATCAAGTCATCTCCGATCGGCTTGTTTCTCTAGCATTGCGTAGAGATGTGGGTTCTCTCTGCATCTTCTACCGCATTTATCACGGGGAGTGCTCAGAGGAGCTGTTCGGGTTGGTTCTAGTGGCCGAATTCCACCATCGGACATTACGTGCAAAGTACCATCCGCATCACGTAGACGTCTGGCATTCCACAACTGGCGCGTTTTCTTCGAAATTTCTTGCCTCGCACAGCCGCTTTGTGGAATCAACTACCGGCAGCGGTCTTCCCGAACAGATACGACTTAGGGACCTTCAAGGAAAAAGCATACTCCCACCTTAAAGGCCGGCAACGCATTTCTTGACACACCTTTTGTTGCGGATGTCCATGGGCGGTTGCCTCACCTCTCCCCATCCCGTGAGCCTCTTGCCCGTTTGCCCCCTCTCATATAAAAAAAAAAAGTTATCATAATCTATCTTTTATATATACCACTTACTACTACTACTTATTTTTTATTGTATAATTTATTTCCTTTTAAAATTCTCGGGAATGGCTGGTAATCATAATAAAATAAAAATAACAAAAATTGTCAAAAAAAAAAATTTTAGGGGTATGAAAAATAGATGTTGGCCAATTCTCAGAACTACCCGATATACACACATATTTTCAAGCCAATTTGGCTTAGTCGTTTCGGAGGAGTTTGGTATCAAACACCGGGATACGAGAATTTTATTTAAAAGATAGAAACACATACATTATATCTGTAATTATCTAAACATATAATATCATCCAACATTGGGTCTTCCGGTACGTGTCTTCTACATCTTCCTCGTCATAAAAAAAGCGGATATATCTTCCTTAAAGGCCGGCAACGCTCCTGTGATTCCTCTGGTGTTGCAAGAGATTGTGGGCGGCGGTAATCACTTAACACGAGGTGACCCGTACGCTCGTTTGTCCTCCTTTGCCATAAAAAAAATACACCAATGTGTTATTGTGATGCCTCTGATGTTAAAAAAGAGTTTGGGTGATCACTTACCACCATGTGACCCTCATGCTCGTCTGTCTTCCTCTTCCATAAAAAATTAATCCCCACACTTTTCCGTTAATTACTCATATTGTTGCTGTTGAAAGATACAAGTGGAATATTAAGATATAACCTTCTAATATACTAGACTCACAGTCATGTATCCTTGTTTGCGAATAACATCAATACTAATATCGTTTGTGGAGCGGTCAGCTGTATGAACCAATACATACATCCACTGTTTAGCTTATATACCATGAAATAGATTAATAGTCGTCTTGTGTGGATACTAGACGTACTAATTATTAATTAGTACCGTTAGTATACTGTAAGTAGTTAGTGTACTGAAACATGAAAAATTGGTGGATTTATAGAACACGATGCAATTGGAACTTTTTTATATTATATACACACACACATATATATATATATATATATATATATGTGTGTGTGTGTGTGTGTGGTAATGTGTCAGTTAAACTCTCAAATTCGGATTTATTCAAATATAATATTAATCCCAATGAAATGTATGATATCTAATTTAAAATAATTATAACAGAGTTTGCTTCTATTTATACTTCTAAGACAGTCAAATCAGGTGGTCTCTTGTCATTTAATGATTGGGCAACAGCTGGCATTCATAGGAGCAGACAAAGGCTATATGAACTATATAGTGAGAGATCATTATATAATCATGTTGCATCTTTTCTCGAGTATGTTAAAAAATACTCTAATTTATTTAAAAGTGTTTGTTCTATTTCAAAGTCTATGCATATCAGACAAATAATTAAAAATGCACCGAATAAAGAATAAAGATGACTTGGAATGTGATTAACTGGGAATCTGGAAGAGTTAAAGACCACAACATTGAATACAATCTATCAATAAACAATACTATAATTCAATCTCATCATCTGCAACAAGATATGGCAGTCGGGAATATGGCCAACAGAATGGACTACGGTTTTCATTCCACTAAATAAAAAGGGTTCTAACGAGAAGTGTAGCAACCAACGCCTTATTGCACTAATATCTCACGCAAGCAAAACCATGTTACACATTCTGAATGAACGACTGAAGACCTTCTTGTCCAAGGAGACAGCACAAGAACAGGCCGGATTTGTAATAAGGTGTACCCTACACATGAGCAGATCCTAATTGTTCACCAAATTATTGAGAAGACACGAGAGTTCAACAAGCCTTAAGCCTAACTTACATATGCTTCGTTGACTTCTCGAAGGCGTTTGACTCTATAAAATGGCCTAAGCTATGGAATGTTTTGCTTTGCACCTACGCACGACACGCCACAAGTTCGGATATCATCTCCACTATCTGGATGTGTGGCGGGCGGTCCTACACAGTGCGGTTTTCAAGAAGGTTATCTTCCACATACAACAAAGCTGTGGAATGAGCTTCCTCGTGCGGTGTTTCCAGCACGATACCAAAATGGGTACCTTAAAAAAAAGCGCGTCCACCCTCCTTAAAGGCCGGCAACGCTCCTGTGATTCCTCTGGTGTTGCAAGAGAATGTGGGTGGTGGGGATCACTTAACACCAGGTGACCCGTACGCTCGCTTGTCCTCCTATTCCATAAAATAAAAATTGACAGTTGTAGGGACTGCCAATAGAAGCGAACTTAGAACTTTTAGTATTAAATTTTGAAATTTCATCATGTTCAAAAACAATTAAATTATTACTTTCAATTTATTTTTAAAACTTATTTTCAATCAAACAAAAAAAATAATTTCCTCAATGCACAGTATATACACATTGAACTTTTCACTAAATCCATTCAATTTCACGTATAAGATATACACAACACTAATGTTGCACAATACGCAGCTGTATAGCTACAGATATACTGCTATCAGCATATCGGTGACACGAACTCACGAGATTCAATCTCGCGAGTTCTTGTCACCGTGAGACTGTGTCACCCATCCAAAAAAGTCTATCTATATATATTTACATTTATTTATTTTTTTTTTGTTTATCGCGTGTGCCAGTCATGAGCATGTCGGTGACGCGAACCCATAACATTTCCATTCCCCTACCAAAAAGTACCCAACGCGGTTAAGGAAGTCTTTACTTCAAAAACTAATTGCATTGCAATTCTTCAGCTTTTATGTTTTGGTGCATCAAATTGCAGCTTTCAGAGTAAGAACCTGAACATATTTGTATTATATGGCAATATTAATAGATATTTTCCAAAATGTCTGCAAAAAGCCTTAAATCAAAAATCAAAGTTGATGCCTCTCAAAATATTCTTGATAATTTTATGTATGTACATGGGCACATAACAAATATTTGTTAAATACGTTATAACCATTCATGTAAATTAATTGTATCAATAACTTACTTAATAATTTATAAGCTATGTTTATGTAAAGCGAATTACCTGCAGTCAAACTGCGTAAGCAGTTTTGCGGGGCATGGTAAGAAATAAATTGTAACTTTCATGATTAGATATATTACATACATACATACATACATACATGAGTGATTTTGCTAGAAACAATCATAACCATAACATTAACATCAAATTAACATCGCGTTGCATATGCTTTAAGAACAAGATCCCAGAAATAGTTCAAAACAAATGAATTACGAAATTCAAAAATTTAATCGTTGAAACCACCGTTTGTGTGGTAAAGGTTAGATACTATAACATTAATAACTATCTTGATGATACCACAGATTGGGAATGGCGCGACCGCTCACAGGCTATTAAATAATAAATTTTATTGTTAGATTTTACATTGTAACCATATTTTTATAAAAAAAAAGAAGCCCGCTGAGTTTTTTGTGCCCGTTCTTCTCAGGTCTGAGGCATAATTTTCGAATGGCTGGTAGTTTTTGACATTCAATATGTGATATTATATACTATTTTGAATAAAACTCTTTGAATTTGAATTTTAAAAAGATAATTTAAGTATTGATTTTTCTAAATCTGTGTTTAATATTAGCAATGTTGCCCTGAAATAAAAACAAAACTTGGGCGGCAATAAATTGTGTCGAACGAAATATCTCCTGAAGACGAATAATGACATTGAAAGATTATTTCCAAACACAATGGATGAAGAGTAATTTTTATAAATAGATGGATGTTAACTACTGGAGATTTAGACGTCTATATTTTTCTATAAAATGGCAATATACTTCGCCTGTTACAGAAAGTGACCATATAATTATACATATGAATTCTCTAAAATACAAAAAAGAAACATATTTCTTGAACAGAGTTTTTGCCTTGTTTGTAGGATTGCGGAATTTGAGTCTTTCTGATTTTAGTCGAAAGAATTTTTTTTTATGGAATAGGAGGACAAACGAGCGTACGGGTCACTTGGTGTTAAGTGATCACCGCCGCCTACATTCTCTTGCAACACCAGAGGAATCACAAGAGCGTTGCCGGCCTTGAAGGAAGGTGTATGCGCTTTTTTCGAAGGTACCGCACAAGGAAGCTCATTCCACAGCTTTGTAGTACGATGAAGAAAGCCCTTGAAAACCGCACTGTGGAGGACCGCCACACATCCAGATGGTGGGGATGATATCCTAACTTGTGGCGTGTCGTGCGAAGGTGGAAAGTTTGTTTTGAAAGATTGCGAAGTTTGAATCTTTCTGATTTTAGTCGAAAGAGAATTTCATAGGTTAACATCTGCACAGTACCTAAATCAATTGGTAAAGAAGGAAATTCTATGAACAATATTACATTTGAATTCTAAAACTGAAAATACGTACGTGACGGGTGAGGATCGAACCGGGACTCCGTGGTGAGAATCAACGATTCAAGCTATTTCGACACCGATGCTAAAGAGTTATATCTGTAGTATACCGTACGGGAAGCGCCTTTCCTATAAATTATGATAGTTTCATGAAAAGACGAATAGTAAATCTAAAAGATGACGGGGACTCTATTGTCCGACGAAATAATTTACTGCAGTTAATTAAATTAGGAATCGCGTTTATAATGTACGACCAAGTGGCTGAGACAGATTTTAATTTAATTGGGCTTGATTATACCAAGGATATTTTAATATTTAATGCGAGGGAAGCGATTGCTTGTCAATGCGCCATGCTCAGGAACGGATGCTGGTTTTGGAGTGATAATATACAATTTTATATTATTACATGGAAGCGTACCAAGAATACTGGCAGCATTACCGCGTTGGATAGCAAGGCTGATCCGTTGACCGAAATAGCTGCCAGCGCTTGGGTTTCCAGTAGCCTTATTGAGGCGCGAAGATAGTATTTTGAACATTCTCCGCGCCTCTGGGCCCCACGGGCCAAGTCTCTCGACACCAAACCGCACAAAGATGTATGACTCACTGAGACCAACATATTTGCGACGCTTGCTGTCTTCGGCAGTCGAAGCAGCAGCCCCAGCACCACTGACGTAACTTGGACTTGAGAAGGAGCCAGAGTGTCGACGCAAGTAGCGTCGACATTTTATTTGCTGCCAGTATTCTTGGTACGCTTCCACGTAATGATAGTTTTAATTTTATGTAGTCGTAGTATTATAAATATAGTTATAAGATTTGTTTTGCTTGGTAAATATAAATTTATTATATATTATAAATGTTAATATATAAAGGCTTGCATACTACTTATACTTTTTCATAGTGTCTATATTATTGGCACTAAACTGAAACGGCGTCATTTATAAGCTAAGCTAAAAATGCTTCCTATATCATTTTACCCCACGTTACATCTTATGAATTTATATGTCTGTCTCTTTTCACTGTATCGATAACGATCTGAAAGAAGTTTCCACATCAAAAATAAAAACAGAAATCAAATGTATCTCTCTTTATATATATATTATATAATCTAAATTTTATTAGATTGCTGTGTGTGGCAGCAATACATATGGTATCTGTTATTATTTTTGAGGTGAAAATTTCTTTACCATCGTTGTGATTTGAAAGTCGATGAAACGAAAAAGCGCGACAGTAAAAAGAGACAGTCACACAAATTCATAAGATAAATTAAAATAAATTAAATAGATAATTTAAATAATTCATATTCGTGGGGGAAAATGAGATAGGAAGCATTATACAATGTTTTGATACCAGGCGATCATAATTGAAAAAGAGATTGTCTTGTGTATGACTCGAGTATTCCTTAATATATTCTGACGTCATGCGCACGACGTATTACTAAAAAACACCAGGAGAACATAAATATGGTAGCGGTGAGGTGCGGTACCGGACTTCAAATACAGATTACAGGTTTAATGTAAATTTTGCGTCGGATACAGCGATTCCATTGATTGAGTTTAAGGACGCCAAATTTAATTTGAAAATGTGCAACAGTCGCACTGTATCAACAATATAATCAAAAATTCCAAAGATATATTGCCCATATTAAGACCAAAGTAAGTAATTTTATTTAATACTTTAGTTACTATAAGTCTCTTGTATCATTTATCGAAAATGTAAGCTCTGAATTTGAATAAATCTTTGTAATATATATGAATAAAATCTAAAATAATTATCAAACATTGTCACTATTATTACTAAAACCTACAATTATCCTCTTCACAAAAATTTTACATTTGTCTCATTTATTTATGTTGAAGCCAAATTTTTTTAAGGTTTCACTTCTACCGCGTGAATTGCCTTTTTTTATGAAAATAAGGGACGAGACGAGCAGGACTTTCAGCTGATGGTTATTGATAGGCCCTGCCGATTACAATGCAGTGCCGCTTAGTATTCTTGAAAAACCCAAAAATTCTGAGCGGCACTACATTTGCGCTCGTCACCTTGAGACGTAAGATGCTAAGTCTCATTTGCCCAGTAATTTCACTAGCTACGGCGCCCTTCAGACCGAAACACAGTAATGTTTACATATTTCTGCTTCACGGCAGAAATAGCCGCCGTTGTGGTACCCATAATCTAGCGGCATCCTGTGCAAAGGAGCACTGTTAAACACATGTTTAACAGGCGATTAATAACTGAAAACACGTAGTTTTTTTAATATCTTTTTTTTTAAAGCGTGTTTTGTAGTTTTTTAAACTATTAATCTAATAAAAAAATGGCAAGTTTCCTGTGAACCGCTCCAAACATAAATGTAACTAATTAATCAGTAACGTATATGAGAACGTCTTACATAGCAGTCTCCTGTATTGTAATATCTCCTGGAGTAAACATCCGCTCATTAAAATGTAAGATTACACGCGCTTTTATGAAACTTCGTACCACAGCGAACATAGTAATTATTATTATAAAGTTATCTATATTTTTGTCGAGTCACAGTTGTGTATACTTAGTCTGGCTATAAATACTGTTACAATTAAAAATAAACAAAATATTACATTTGAATTTGGAATCTGTCATTTTTATATTATAATTGTTAATTGAGCATGTACCTAAGCATTGTACGATATCTAGAGATATTAAAATGGGGTGATAAAGAGAACTGAATCGCTGTGATTGCGTTACAAAAAGTAGTTATGGAGCCAAATGCAATTTTTAAAACTCTCTAGGTGGCTTGATGGTTTGGTCATTAAATTAGCCTACGCAGTCTTGGTTGGAAACGAACGTTTCGGACTTCATCAGAGCTGTAGGCTGGCCCTCGTCTTGTCCCGATCTCGATCCTCTGGATTATGATTTATGGTCAATATTAGAGAGTACGGCTTGCTCTAAACGCCATGATCATTGGCGTTGTTGAGTGAGTTTCTTGTATGTTCTTCACATGAGTTCTACTTTTTCCGAACATAATAATATGGTAGATTCAGTTATTTAAAAGAAATATTTATAGTGACAATCTATAAAGGCGCTTACTTTAAGCGTAATTGAATAAACTTTAGTTGAGTTTGACTTTATAAGAGGTCTAGATATTAAATTAAATTTTTATTAAGTTATTTCATACTTTTTAGTTTTTGAAGTGAGTTTAGTTTTAAACGTGCTTTTTTATTTACACTTTAGTGTCATATGAAGTCAATATCTTCTACATATACTAGTTAAAACACTTTTATACAGTTATTTTAAACCTTAATGCAACTTTGTGAGTACACTTTTTCGTAAGATATGTTCATGTAGTTGTCAGGCATTGTAAGAGGCAGCGTGTGGAAGGAAGAGGGGCCGCGGTTTGACTTCCGGAATTGCGCTTTATACACACGTTCTAGGGCTGTCACATTAAACTTTTTCTCTGTTTTTTTGGAACGAAGTTCCTTACGGCAGGCTTGGAGGAGATAGGGATTTTGCTGCGGGACCGAACTGAAAAAAATGTGATAGTAAAACCGTAAGAAAAAGTCCGTGGAATAAAACCGTTAAATGAGACGTGCGCAGGCGCGACAGTCGTTTCTATTTCTATGTAATTTTATGTTGTCAAACAAAAATAAAGAGACATATTTTATTATTTTAATTGATAATTTGGATTACGATTTTTTTTTATTTTACGTATTTTATTATTTCCTAAACTACTGAATTTCCTAAATACTTTCGTGTAGTTAAATAAAAAAATATAAAATAAATGTGTCGATTCTACATCAGCCGAGGGACTTCGTTCCTACCTGGTGTCCCACGACCACACATCTTTTATATAAGCGGGGGCTAGTGGGCAAGGCAAGGCTCACGTGATGGAAATAAGAACGCAACCGCCCATGGCCATCCGCAACATGAACCGAAGAGCATGCATTGCTAGCCTTTGAGTTTGGAATACTCTCTATGCTTAAAGGTTGCTTGTTACTTAAGACAATTCTATATATTCATAAGAAACTTTTTTTTTTCAAACTAACAACTATAACAAACCGGATCCAGCTAAATACAGGCCTATTGCCAAAAGCACCTTACCCTCGTAATCATGATCATGACATTACTGAGCAAGGTCAGTTCGTCTATGACCACAGTACAGCTTTCTCCATTTTCATCTTTTATCTTATACGCATCTTACAAGCAGGGAGAAGTCTTGGCAGTTTGTATAATATAGAGAAGGCCTTCAATTGTGCTTGGGACATGCCACTTATCTGGAAAGTTCTATCGTATGGGCTTCCTGAGAGATTAACAAGTGGATCAGCTTCCCCACGTAGTATAAAGGGCTGTCGAATGTTCCGGTCAGACTCTAAGTCAGAACGCCGGTGTATGTTATCTCCAAAACTGTTCTGCATTTCAATGATATGTTGGGCACTTTGTCAATGATATGCCAGTACTGAAACCATACATTAATGTTTCTATCGAAAAATTTCAGCTATGCCAGAATATATTCCAAGGGTTATGGAACGGTAAACTGAACGACACTCAGGTTAAACTAAAATTCAAATTCAAATTCAAATATTTTTTTTCAAATTCAAATTGGACAGTGTCTCGCTTGTATTAGCTTGAAACGGAGCAGATTGAGCTATTGCTTGTATAGGAAATACACAAATCCAGGAACTCCGTTGATTTTCCGCAAAATTATATTCGTTAATCGTCGGCTTAGCAGAAGACTGAGTAACATTTTATTTCACAACAGTCCACTTAAAATTTCCTGGTGTAACCAACCACTAAAAAGGTTGTTATTGGTATTTACAAGATATAATATGTTGGTTCATCTTGCTACAATTCAGTTTTACCTTAAATATTAGTGATATAATAAAGCAAGTGTCAGCCCTATTGCAGGCACTTATTTCACAAAGGACGCGAGTGGATCCTACAGGTAAATAACACTCGGAACACGCGCGGCTAAAGAGCACTATTCACTCGGTACATTCTAATGTACCGCTGGCTGTTACGTCGGTGGTGCAACACTGGAGGCGGATTAGAATCAGATGGGATTTTATCAAGTTGTCACTGAAAATGATACCTCAGGACTAGTAAAAAAAGAAGGACTCCGCGCCGTGATATTAGCAAGTGAAGCACCTTTATGCTTGTGTGTGTGCGGATACGGGGTATACCAGTTACACAATTTTTTCTTCCTTAGATAATCATATATCCACAAATACTTTTATATTATTGTTTTTACACTTTTTCACAACGCACAACGGCATTTTTAAAATATTTTATTGCGACGCAAACTGATCTGTCACAGACGATGGCAAATCTCATAATGGCGGCGGATCGGCTTGTATTAGTGTAAGTGTATGCGTGGGGCTATGTATTTACACGTTTACCGGCTTGTTTTGGTGCCTCACTGTTATGTAAGGTGACACGGAGTCCTTATTTTTTTACACGTCCGTGACCTCAGGTCTATAAGTTGTGAATACTATTATTATATATAGTAATTTCTAAGATTAGAGTACAAATTGGTCAAAATTAAAAAAAAAATCTAGCCTAGCTCAAATCAGTATAATTATTGTTTTTATAATATTGTTATTTTATATTCATTAGTTAGATTTTAGTTTAGTATTAATGGTTTACATATTGTGTAAGATTTTTAACCGACTTCAAAAAAGGAGGAGGTTCTAGATTCGTCGATATGCTTTTTTTTGTTACCTCAAAACTTTCGACTGGGTGAACCTATTTTAATAATACTTTCTATTTGAAACCTGGTGCTTCCCTTGTGGTCCAGATCTGATAATGGCATCCATGAGGAAACTGTAAAAGCCTTAAATTCGCTGTAAGTATGTACGCGACAAATTTACAAATAAGTCAATATCGTGCCAACCGATCTCGATGATTCTTTTTTTACGGGAAAGGATATACTTCAAAGATAGATTGTTCAGAGTTTAATTAGGTTCTGATTATGGGATCCATGACAAAGTAACGGAACTCCTCAATTCTTAATAGCAAATTAAAAATACTTGGCTGAATCTTTTTTATGCTATCTGGATATTTCAGTCACCTACCGTAACGTCGTTATGGTCAAGTAATTGTCGTAGTCAAATATGATGATCAACTCCTTAGCGACTTACAGTATGGGTGCGATCTATGGCTGAACTTCTAACCTTTGTCTAAGTCGGTGTTAGCCAAAGTAGGTTTGTAACTACATACACATGTAGTTATAGGTGAGATGTGCTTGAGTCGCACGCGCGACGTGTGGAGCCGAACACGTGAGCAGGGCCGCGGCGGGAGGACAATAATTGCAAAAATAAAAATAATCGTAACTAGAATTAAATTATTTCATTAGATTTTATTTTTGTACTTTTTAGTGCATATCATATCTATTGCTTTGGAATAGTGTTTTTGAAGTCAGTTTTTTTTTGTTTAAAATTGGTTTTATTAAAATTGACAAACGCCCTACAAGGGCACAGATACTTTTTATATAAAAAACAGTATTAGTATTAGGATGTAAGTTTCACAAATAATACAACTACTTCTATTCATTTCTATAATATTGTCTTTATTATAACTAGTTATTACTGTTAGTATTTATAGATAAAAAAATCAGTATGATCGTAGAAACTATGGCTATGGAGTCTTGGTCTGTTGCACCCCAGGATGAACTGGAACAATTTTTAACTCATTCAACGCAGACCTGCTCGAATTTTCAGCTTTCCAGTACTTTATGAGAAACTTGATTTATTTTATTAGTTCGGAAGTATTCTGATGAAGTGTTGGGCTTGATCCCCCACCAAATATCACCATCAAAACACGTTAATGTGTCGAGTTAGTTCTTAAATAATCGTGTTTTAAAAGAGAATATATATAATATATTTTTTTTTTCTTGTATACAGATTAAAAAAATATTTTTAATATGAAACAGATAAAAAAATAAAAACTTTAAATAAAAAAAATACTTTCTAAAAAAAATTTAACAACAAAAATGCATATGTTGCCGGTTACATTTCGTAAATTATTTTATTGCAATATAGTCGCCTTTTAGCATAATCAAGATATTTTATTTAACTTAAAATTCCATTTTTTAAGTTTTAAATAGTTCTTCGTCCTGCGTTATCTTCATCCTCACACAAACAAAAGACTGCCATCTCTAAAAAACAAAAATGAATCTAATGATTTTTTTTACAATTAATTATAATAAGCTGATATTTTAAGTATTGCAGACGGTCAGTTCAATATTAGATATATTATAATAATATATTTTATATCGAAACCAAGAATCAATATTGTGTATACAAGGTGTAGTGTATAACTAATCATTTAACTATTTGTAAGAAAACAATACAATGTTATAACGTGTTTAGCTTTTATGAGAAAATTATTGGGTTTATACTTATGAGTTGCTGAACAAATTATATATCATAATAATATTAAACATAAATTAGAATTGTTTTCTTATTTCAGATACTTATTACTTTATAATTTTGTAAATATGATTCTATTGAAGAGACCACTGCTTAAATGTATTGAATATAAAATCTTGCTTACTTAAATTGCTGTCATGTAAGTAGGTTACTGACTTTAAAGATGCTGCATTTTGATGAAAGGAGGGCAAATAAGCAATATAAAAAAAGAACTATTATAATAATTATATTGACAGTCATAATATTATATGTAGAGTAGATTAGTAATGAGTTAATCACAATTCCGAGTTTTTATTTAATTTGCACAAACATTTGTAAAAAGTGGGTTATTGTTTATCTGAAATTAGCAACTGTCCACTATATATACCTATATACTATAGTATAGCTGTTGAATAACAAACTGGTTTTTTCTAAAATAATTAATTGTCTTTTATTGCAGAATTCGGGAATATTATGTTAAATTAAAAATTATTGACTCTTACACTCGCCTATCATGCTATCCCATAACTAATATAATTCTCAAGTATAACTATGAATAATTTATAAGGATAGGTAAACAGAGCGATTTGTCAGCAGCTCTTGGTCTAAATATAAGAACTATCGATAAGGCAGGGCTCGTAAACCATTGAGGAAGTATTAAACAATGACAAGCTTGATTGATTTATGGGCTTTTAACTTCTGAATTAACGACACCTAGAGTTATTGGTCGTTAATTGTGCTATTGGCAGCGTTACTTTATATGGAAATCGTAGATGCAGTTCCAAAGAAACCTTTTACAAATACGTAAAATAAGAATATAAAATGTTACTTTTTTGCCTGTTTGCTTTATATGTACCTTTTCTCATGGGAGTTTTTATTTGAAAGTCATATGAAGTTATATCTGAAGCCTTCAACGCTGTAAAAGACATCGAATTCAAGTCATTCAATGGTGTTCGGAAATGTGCTGCACACCTGTTCAGCTAGTGTTTCACATTCCGATTAAAACTATCTATGGGGCTATATATGATATATAATCTATATATAATATATATATTTCACGCAGTGTTTGCATTTTTAGCAGCTTCTAGTAGATTATTTTAAATATTAAGTATAATAAATTGATTATTTTTAATATTAACGTGATTGATAGTGAGCTATCTGTTGATAAGGTTAGTATCACTAAAAATTACCTTATAACACAAATTCTTAATATCCGTTAATTAACCAGTAGTTTTCATATTCATGTTCATGTTTTTTTATCTGCTTATTGCAAATCTTATTGGAGGAATTCCAATAAGTCATTAAAAAAGTTCAAATCCTTATGACCGCGTTATACAAGTCTAAGTAACTAGTTAAAACCGACGAAAGCCAGTTTTGAACTGTAAATGATCACCATCTTGATTTTAGTGGATTCATCAATCTTTGTCCGTTTAACTCTACGAAAATTTTAAACTGAACTAAGTACTGTAGGAATAATATATCAAACTTGAATTCATCTTGTATAATCTAGTAATTCTTAAATAATACTTTAGCGTAGCATAAGTATATTACATAGCCAGTTTATAATTATAATTATGTCTGTTGTAGGAGAATGAACCGGACAGTCCACAACAAATAGGATGAAGGGGATTCATCTAATAATATTAACCGACTTCAAAAAAGGAGGAGGTTCTCAATTCATCGGTATGTTCCTTTTTTTTGTTACCTCAAAAATTACGACTGGGTAAACCGATTTTGATAATTGATAAATTTGGTCCAGATCTAACAATGGCATCCATGAGAAAACCATAAAAGTCTTAAATTTGCTATACATACATATAGCAAAGTGGATGATAAATTTACGAATAACTAAATATTGCGCCAACCAATTTCAATGATTCTTTTTTTATTGGAAGGAATATACTTCAAAAATAGTTTGGTTAGGTTCTTATTACGGAATCCATGATAAAGTAACGGAACTCTTCAATTCTTAGGAACAAATTTACGATACTCGGCTGAATATTT
The DNA here is from genome assembly GCA_949711755.1 of Leptidea juvernica. NCBI lineage: Eukaryota > Metazoa > Arthropoda > Insecta > Lepidoptera > Pieridae > Leptidea > Leptidea juvernica. The sequence continues at coordinate 3,598,459 of CATIXQ010000028.1, forward strand.
TTTATGCTATCCGGATATTTAAGTCGTCTACCATAACATAGTTATGATCAAGTAATTGTCGTAGTCAAATATGATGATCAATGGGACTCCTTAACGACTTACAGTAAGGGTGCGATCTGTGGCAGAATTTCTAACTGTCTGTAATCAAATTGCAAAGCACTTACGTTCATTGTTGCATTGAAAAATTTAGTATATCTATACATATTTAGACAAATTATTAGTTAGTGTACTTCAAATTCACTAAAAATAATAAAATATTTTTTTTTAACAAAAAACAACCGACTTCAAAAACACTATTCCAAAACAATAGATATAATTTGCACTAAAATGTATAAAAATTATTGCGTATTTTAATACTATCTAATTCTAGTAACGATTATCGTAATTTTTGGAGTCGGTGTCATCCAAGATAGGTTTGTAACTACACACATAGTTATAGGTGAGATGTGCTTTAGTCGTGAGGAGGCGAGAGGCGAGAGCGGGTCGCGGCGGAAGGTCACCGATTTCAAAAATAACAATAATCGAAACTAGAATTAGATTGTATAAAACACGCAATTATTTTTATACTTTTTTGTGCACATTATAGCTATTGTTTTGGAATAGTTGTTTTTAAGTCGGTTGTTTTTCGTTACAAAAATTTTTTTAAAAATATGGTCGCAAACCAGTTTCTGACTGCATAATTACGAGTATATAATTAATATTATATTGTCTCTGTATTGAGTTGATGAAATTTAATATACAAGTAATAAAATCTTAATATAATTAAAATTTCGTACCTACTACTCATAATTTAACTATTCAAACTATTGTTTTTTTTTCATTTAAACGTTTCACGTCTATATATATAGTAAATAATATATACTATACATTTTATAGAAAAGATTATTTGCACACATTATTAAAATGGAAGGTAAACGTCATGTTTGCTAAAATTCTTCTCGGTTTCTGCAGAACAGTTGTCAGAACTATTATTGAGATCGAAGTATTGAGTACATCACTGTCTATACATAATATATTGTGGTACTGTTCATAGTCACGAGGCACTTGCAGCACAATACAAGGGAACCAATATCCAACTCATGCAATTCCAAAGTTTGAGGTGCAGTAAGGATGTAAGTTACGAGTTTCATCGATTCATCTGATGTCAATATTACCTCTGGGTGCATTGAATGATAATGCTAAATTGTTTAAGTGGAACACCCAGTTGCAAAGAAGTTCCTTAATTATGCTACTCGATAAAAATGTAATCTAATATAAAAATCTCGTGTCATGGTGTTAAACTTTGAACTCCTCCGAAACGGCTCGACCGATTCTCATGAAATTTTGAGTGCATATTGGGTAGGTCTGAGAATCGGACAACATCTATTTTCATCCCCCTAAATGTTAAGGGTGGTCCACACGATTTTTTTTTTAATTTTTTTGTATATGAGTCAGCTTCTTTCATTGATTTTTCATCATTATATTAATCACACAAAACATCACCATTACATCTGATGTCACTGTGCGTGCGCAATGTTAAAAATACACTTTCGTATTTTTTCCAAATGCTGAGAAAAATATTTAATTTAAATTAAATATAAACGTATCAATTATTTATAATGTCACTACAGTGTGCTCTTTAAACCGACATACACATTGTTATATTTTTAATTCCAAATTATAAGTTTTTCTATCAGTCTTAAAATAATGTACATTTTAATACAAATTTTACTTCTCTCAGTTCTAACATGAATATTTTAGACAAATTCGATTATTTGAAGCTTGTACCTGCTGATAAACCGTGGCTTCTTATTGAAAAAACAATTATTATGCTTAGAATAACATGTTTTAAATAAATTGTGTAAAGCGGTGTTTCTCTCCTCCGTTTATACTAGACAAACGGACATGCAGAGCGAATCGCGGGTCTTTTTGTAAGAGTTATTCTTGTATAGGGTGACCATGTATTTGAAAGAATTGTAAAAATGAATATTACACTTTTGAACTATTAATTGCGTATCGGCAGCCCTAAGTGACTGATTTTGTCATCAATAACTACTTTAATTTTTTTTCAATAGAGATAGGGAATTCAAAAAAGTGACAATAACAAAATCAAGTTTGTAATTACATATAATTTAGTACCCACATCCAAAGAGCTATTTGTTTTTTTTTTTTATATAAATGAAGGCAAACAGGCAAGAGGCTCAATAGGTGGGGAGAGGTGAGGCAACCGCCCATGGACATCCACAACAACAGGTCTCAAGAGATGCGTTGCCGGCCTTTAAGGTAGGGAGTATGCTCTTTTCTTGAACGTCCCTCAGTCGTATCGGTAAATTTCGTGCAAAACGCGTGGTTGTGGAATACCAGACGTTAACGTGATGCTGGTGGTACTTTGCACGTAATGTCCGGTGGTGGAATCCGGCCGCTGGAATCAACCTGAACAGCTCCTCTGAGCACTCCCCGTGATGCGGTTGAAGATGCAGAAACCAAAACCCACATTTCTATGTAACGTCAAAGAATCAAGCCGATTGGAGATGACTTGATAGTAGATGATCCGAGACGCTCTTTGTTTCATGCGGTCAAATGGAATAAGCTGGTACTGGGAAGCCGAATTTGCGCCTTATATTGTTGCGGGCGGTGGCTTATAGTGAAGTACTGGCTCGCCTTACTGAAAACAATAAGCTTTTTAGAGGTCAAATTAGCCCGTTCTTCCAAGTGACCACGGAACTGAACGTCGCTCGATATATCGTGTAATGTTATTTTTATCATTGAATTGTTTCGAAATATAACTACTATAAACATCGAGTCTATTGTAGGTATACTAATATGATTGTAATGACTTTGCGGGAAAAGAAAATAAATCACTCTACACTGAATATCCAACGTGTATACATATTAGGTTATGGGCCATCACACCAATAACGATATTTGATTGAAAAACCTATTTTTTTTAATTATTATTAAATTAGATTATTTGACCAGTGCGCCTACACTTTAAAGCAGAGAAAACAATGATGCATCTTGATATTTATAGAATCAATTATATTGTTAAGTTAAATAAAGACTCTACGTTATTGCCCCCGGTGGCCGGAGAAACCTTTTGACTTGATCATTACACGATACTTGTTTATATTTTAATCGGCAGCTCTGAGTAATTGAGATCTACCGACGTTGTGATAATTACATTTATAGAGAAAATAAATGGTGTTATAATAAAAAAGTATTGAAACAATATTATAACAGCCTATACTCCTCGAATAGCCAAATCAAATTTAATTTCTATACACTTGTAAAGAGCTACTCAAAAACAATCTAGTGATAGTCATAAAACAGCATATAACAGAGAGAAGCAGTGTTGGATGAACTTAAAGAATTAAGGCATCTGAGCGCATTAAAGACAGCCTCAGTAGTTGAAAATGCGGCTGGAGGCTCATCTACCAAAAGGAAAACATTTACCGATGCTAAGAACTATTAGCAGTTACTTAACGAAGAACCTTTAAAATTAGCCCAGATGAGGTAAGTACTGGAAATTTTATCAAATGTCTCGATGAAAATGTAATGTAAGAACTCCACCATGTCGAAGAAATATATATTAATACCTTCGTAGTATTTATAATCACTTATAGCAATAGCAATGACTATACAATATTGAATATTTTTATTAAAAAGAGCGCAAAAAAAATGCTGGGAGAGTTTATTGTGCCGCTTCTTCTCTCTCAGAGCGCCATTTGTTTCCGAAGCGGTAGTAGTATCTAGTATAATATAAATGACATCAAAAAGAATTCTAAAGGAACCAATTTTGAGAAAATTAATGCCTCTTATTCATTAAAAAAATTGGTTACTATCAATATTAAGTAAAAAAGCATGGTCACCCTACATAGACAAACCTAACGTAGATGGAAAAATAACATAGTTTAGACAGCGAAGAACAAGGAGGTTCCATGAGCAGACTCGGAGAGAGAGACCTAATTCATGTTACATGATACGAGTACCTACTGGGTACACAGGAAATAGGGTTGTCACATTTATTTTTTGTATTAAAAATATCAATTTTTTCCTGGATCATAATAATATAATTATTATTATATTGTTGCCTCACTTGCATAACAATCTAGCCTTAAATTAAACTAATAAGTAATTCTACTTTAACTTAAACTACTACATAGATTAAACTAAGAATGTGTCCATTAATACATTTCTTAAAGTCTCTATTAAGGGGAGGTCACTATATTTTGTTACACTTATTCACTAGCACTACACTAACTCAGAAGGTTTTGTTCGTTTTAGTCTTCTTACTATATCAGTGTTGTTAAGGAGCTGGATTGCCTCGACATTCACCTGATGGTGAAGCCTATGTTGATATGAAAAATATCAATGTTGTCAATTGTTTTTTATGTTTAATATGTTTAGTAAAGTAAGTACATTTATGATTGGTACAAAAAGTAATGGTTAAAAAACTAAAGTATACGCTTTTATAGAAAAGCTACCTAAAAGTTTGAAAATAATTTTCAATAAGTACAAACAACGAATAGTGTGATTACATAAAAAAATGTATTTTAAATTATTGGATTTCTATTCAAAAATAAAAATCGTTATATGTATTTATTCAAACAAAACAAATCTTCTATACGAGTATTTACAATGCAATGCAATTACATTAAATTAAAACTGCGGGGAAGCGTACCAAGAATACTGGCAGCATTTCTACGTTGGATAGCTAGGCTGATCCGTTGACCGAAATAGTTGCCAGCGCTTGGGTTGCCAGTAGCCCTATTGAGGCGAGAAGATAGTACTCTGTACATTTTCCGGGCCCCACGGGTCCCAGAGGGCGCTGGCCCTTCCCCGTGCCCAAAATATAAAATAATATTTGAATCTGACTTCTACGCATACCTTGCTATATCCATGTCTATCGATTTGCTAGAGATAGTGAGCGACTGTACGACAACGGACGAAGAGGATTCCTTGACTATTGCAAGAGAGTGAGGACAGTCATCTAACGTTCAACAAATTAAAATTATTTTTATGAAAATGGTGGTCGAGACGAGCAGGACGTTCAGCTGATGGTAATTGATACGCCTTGCCCATTACAATGCAGTTCCGCTCAGGGGATTCTTGAAATACCCAAAAATTCTGAGCGGCACTACAACTGCGCTCGTCGTCACCTTGAGACATAAGATGTTAAGTCTCATTTGCCCAGGAATTTCATTAGCTACGGCGCCCTTCGAACTGAAGCACGGTAATGCTTCACAGCAGAATTAGGCGCCGTTGTGGTACCCACAATCTAGCCGGCATCCCGTGCAAAGGAGCGTCCCACAAGAATAACAAATTGTTAAGATATAACGTTCTGTACTCGTCAAATAGTCTTAATAAAAATATAGAGGTTGCCTACTGTTGGAAAGAGCTTCTCGACACTAAGTCAAAAATTTGTTGATTTTGACTTTTGATGCGGTTACCGTACCAATAGATTCGCTTACCTTATCTCTCTTGCTGTATCACCGGGAGATAAGTTCTGCTCTCTTGTGGTTTCCTAAAATGGCTGGATTGATTTTGATGAAATTGTTGGCAATCTTCACATTAATTTCTTAAGTACTCCAACCAATTCACATAATTTTCGCATGTATATTGTCAGGGTATGTGAAAGAAATATAGCATCAATTTTATTTTGCAAATTTGTAAAAGTGTGCGTGCGATATGAATATACTGAGGACGAAATCGCAGGCAGAAGGTAGTTATTAATAACTTTTCATATCAGTTAAATATTTAATAAGATTAAGATTCTGGCTTTATTCGCATAAATGCTTTTTGGGATGAGTAATTAATAAGTAATGTAACCCATTAAACACACTTTAGACATGATGGGATGGTTATCCGGTGTTCGGTGGATCCGGATATTAATATAGGATTCTGGCGTGTTTCGGGTAATTATGACCGGTATAACTCAATTGTTGTTTTTTACTATTAACATAAACTTATAAAATTATTTGTAAATAATCAGAATTAGTTTACTATACTACATATAGTAGTATACTCGTAGCAATGTGTTTTCAGTTGACGAATTCATATGTGCGTCAAAGAGGATGTAAATACTACGTTATAAGAGTCAGGACAGCCTAAGTAAAAATTGAAATTTAGTATAGTATGAAACGTGCAGTGATTTGACGTGAGTTTGAAATATTTGTAATTACAGTATTGCGATTGACCACGAAGTATAATCCGCCTACGTTTGAAAGCGAACAGTTGCTTAAAACGTAGTGAATTTCGGCTATCTCCGTTTTTTACAAGATTATAGCCGGCATCTGTCAATCTAACGGCAACGTAGAGCGGCTCGAATTGTCGGGGACCCAGTGCTCTGTGAACGGCTGGATCACTTGGCGTTGGGTAGAGATTTCGCTTCATTGTGTGTCTTCTACCGCATTTAACACGCATAGTGTTCCAAAGAGCTGTTTAACCTGATTCCTGCCGTCGAATTCCACCTTCGTACGACACGCCACAAGTTAGGATATCATCCCCACCATCTGGATGTGTGGCGGTCCTCCACAGTGCGGTTTTCAAGGAGCTTTCTTCCACGTACAAAGCTGTGAAATGGACTTCCTTGTGCGGTGTTTCCGGGACGATACGACATGGGTACCTTCAAAAAAGGCGCGTACACCTTCCTTAAAGGCCGGCGACGCTCCTGTGATTCCTCTGGTGTTACAAGAGATTGTGGGCGGCGGTGATCACTTAACAACAGGTGACGTAACAACTCCTATTCCATAAAAAAATCTATCAATGACTGCACGTTTCATACAATCGAGTGAATCGCTTTTTACTTAGTGAGTTTCGCTAGGCTGATGTTCGTTTATTCGACTCTTTATAAGGTTGGCAACGCTCTTCTGATTCCTCCTGTCTCTCTCTCTGTTATAAGAGAGTAACAGCTGCGGTGATCACTCACAATCAGGTGACATGTATGCTGGTTTATCATCCTGATCTATCTAATCAACGTAAAATATTATTCTAAACTATAGGTTACTTATCAACGTATTATATTTCTAAAAAGATACCACACCAAATAGAAGGCGCATGTAAGCTACGGGGTTGCGATGTGCAAGGAACCATTATTAAAATGGACCATTTTTTTTTTGTCTGAAAGACCACGCTACGATTCTACTCCATACCCGTATCATTTCTTATTCCTTTCATTGGTTAAGGTTTTTGCGATGCCCATTGACAAATTCATAAACAAGACGTTCACGTAAGTTAATGGACGTTCTTTAGAATATATAGAACGTCATTGTCTTAAGAAATAGTACTTGGACGACCGAGCCTTGCTCGGATTTTTAAGAAGGTAAAAAACTTGAACAAAAAATACTAATAGGACATCTGGATTCGAATCGGGATCTTCTGCTTTCCGGATCACCCAACAGATCTGAGCTATTATAATCTTGTATATAGTGGCGAAAATTAACTTTGTATTTAAATGTTATTGTAGCAGTTTCTTAGAGATCGATTTCTTGCTCCCGAAACTACCTTTATACTAAATTTCATTGAAATCGTTGGAGCCGTTTTCGAGATTCAGATATATATATCTTGAACCTGAATTCTTGTATATATTATACAAGAATTGCTCGTTTAAAGATATAAGATTAATAGAACAAACTCCAACTCAATTTTGAACTCGTGCAGTGAAAAAGCGAACAGGTCAATCTGATGTGAAAGTTCGTTTTAATATTGAATTTTTAATGTTTATGAAGTTTTAATATAAGATTGGTTCTCGCGGAATTTCGATCAGCTGCTGTCGCCTTCACCGTTTCGTCCATTCGACACCCACAGACTTAAATTCTAATGAGCCCGCCACACTATTCTCTTAATTCTATCGCAATGTCGTTGTCTCTGCCCACACACTGCTCCTCTCGCGCAATTAATCGAGACGCTTCGTACTTGTTCCATTGACTTGTGCTCAAACAACCGACAAAATAGGGAGCAGTTGGCACAACTAGGAGCATGAAGTTCGGCATAATGTTGGGGGTTGCCACACCCGACACACCGACGTCTCGGCCTCCATTCCTACCTACTTCCCGTGCCACTCGTGTGCCCATTCAAATTCAAATTCAAATACAAATATTTTTATTCAAAATCACTTATTGAACGTCAAAATCTACCACCCATTCGAAAGAGACTGCCTCAGACCTGTGAAGAATGGACGCAAAAAACTCAGCGGGCTTTTTAAAAAAATATGGGTTACAATGTGATATCGTACAATAAACATTTATAATTAAAGAGCCTGAGGGTGTTCGCGTAATCCGTGATGTCATTAAGAAAATCGTTTATGCTATAGTTACCTTTCCCACACAAACGTTTTTAAAAATTCTTTTAAATTTCGTAACACATTTGTTTTGTAAATTTTCTGGGATCATATTGTAGACTCATATAAAAGACTTACTAACTCGACCCAACCAACCAAAGTTTGTGTTTGTTCCTCGTGTTAACATTATGGATGTCACAGTTTCTTAAAAAAATCCTCAATGTGCTTATGAACATACAGAACATTAAAAAAAATATACTGAGATATATATAGTATAGATTATGTCTCACACTGACGAGCGCAATAGGACAGTTTCATCTATCAAAATTAAATTAGGAAACTATATAACTTATACTGTTTTTGCCATTAGAAATTCAAATTCAATACAAATTTATTGTTAAAACTTGATAATTATCTGACCGAAATTACCGACCACCATTTTGTGAAGTCACTATTGTTATAGTTACTGTTGTAACAATTTGATTTTAATAACAAACCAACGATAGGATATGAAAGTCATTTTTATTTTTGGAAAAATCAATAACAATTGCACGGAACTTTTGACGTTTATTTGTTTATGTTATTATGACGTAATGATGATGGCGGATGATTTGACGAGACTATTTATAATTTAAATTTAAAGCAATTTTCTTAGCATAAAGTGGAATTGTTTTGAAGAAATAAAACTACCAGTTGGTATTAGAATCTTTACGACCAGTGTAGAATATATTTAAAAAAATGAAGAATAGCCTGTTACGATACCGCTCAGAATGATGGGTTTATCAAGATTTCTGAGCGCGGCAATGTAATACGCAAGGCCTATATAATATAACTTCTTACTGATCTCGTCACATTTTCTCATAAAAAATAAGTTGCCGATCTTCATGTCTCAAAGTTATTACTCGATATGACGTTCTCTCTATGGGGTCGATCCCACATGTCTGAGGATCGCGGTCAGCATCAGGATTGTATCTGAAGCTGATGATCTCCCTCCACCGCAGCAACCGTAGAGAATTTGGATGACTAGTCTTTAATTGGTGGGTCTATCTTGTTGGAGAACGACCGCGCGAAATTTTGCCTTCAGTATTTCAAACCACAATTAGTTATTTCAAACTTTCGTCTAATCTAACCTACATATAGTATTGTGGTATGTAGTAAATCTCAAGCTAAAGGGTACTTTTCGCCCCTTAATACGGAAGTGAGACGGTTCTAGCCTTTTGTTTACTGTCTAATAATGTCTGCAACGGAATTCCGCTCCCTGGAAAACAGAAATATAACACACAAGAAATGTGATGTAACTTTGCATGCAACTTCTATAAACTTGGCTATTGAATACGATGATAATAGTAGGTTCACATAAATTTTATCTAGCCCTTAGATTAAGAATTAGTCTCCGCTGCGCTCCAACTAGATACCGCAGGCGTAGTCGCAAAGTGCAGCAACTAATATTTCGGGTGTACTCGAGCCATTCTCGAACAATGTGTGACGTTGACGTGCCATATGTTCTGTCAAACTTTGCTAACAATTGTAACTAAAGTGCCGGGTTGCGTAGTAAAACTTTGTCACAATAATACTACAAAAAATTAGGAAGACACTGGGATCACATATCATCAGTCAGTATTTTATATTTATTAATTTCAATGTAAAATAACACGAAGCGTGTGTTACAATTATGAAAGATACCATTACTCTCAAGATACAACGCACACAAGAATCTAATGGTTGCCGTAATAAAGGTAAAATTCTTAGGCAGTGCGGTATCTAGTTGTATCTCAGCGGAGACCAATCCTTAATCTAAGACCTAGCCTTTATAATTATTTTCAGATAATAACTAAGCGAAGACGCTATGATCTTGAATCGATCGGTAACAAAATGAAATAAAAGCAGTCTAAAAGTGTTCAAGCCGTGATTTTTTTAATTGGTTACCTCATTTGACTTGTTGATTCAGATCCAGGTCTTAATATAATAGAGAACTATCAGTCGAAGGACCGCAAGAGAAGTTAAAATTTCTTAGCTTCATGAACTTTTAAATATTATTTTGTTTTTAATATCAGATTAATATAGTGCCTTATTAATTAATGCGCTGTTTTTCATGAAAAAGAAATGTCATCAACTTCAAAAACGTGGTATATTTTGATATGGCACTTGAAAATGTGAGGGATGGCTCAAACGATTCGAAATAATAAAGAAAAATTGATTGATAGTATATATTTTATTATGGATAATATTTCAAAGTTAGATAAAGAAGTATTTAGCATTATTTATTACATTATTAACATTAAATTAAAATAAATTACAAATCAGACGTCAATCATTGACTGACTGCACAGGGATTCCTAGTGAGTCAGTTTGTTTTACTTACTCGTATAAGATTAACATTGTATAATTCCTTATAATAAGTATCTGGAAGCAATGTTTGTTGTAACAATCAATAATGAATGAATTAGAATGAAATATATGCTATTATATAAGCAAAAGAGGGCTATTTGCGGTATTTATCACCTAGGTCCTAAAGAATAAAAAACTCCGAAAACAATTAAAAGAAATAAACATTTTGACTGTTGCATCTCCATATATCCCTGATAATGTCCTTTATGTGTATAAACACATGAACGATTATGCAAAAAACTGTGATAATCATATTGTTAACACGAGGAACAAACACAAACTTCTTATGCCTAATACTCGGTTAAGTCGAGTTAGTCTTTCATTGGGCGATGTATAGTAGAACGTGATATAGACAAGATGCTTTTAGAAAATGATCCCCGAAAATGTCAGAAACAAATGTGTTACCAAATTCAAAAGAATTATTAAGAAATGTTTGTGGTAAAGGTTACTGTAACATAAATGATTTTCTTAATACCACAGACTTGGAATGAAGCGAACGCCCTCAGGCTATTTAATTATAAATTTTATTGTACAAGGAATTTCAAAATTTCTATAATTTACTTTTATTTTTACTCGCTTTTTATTAGCTTCACCTGTATGTATGTTTGCTTGTTACCGTCTCATATGGGCGCGATTTTGACCCAGTTTAAACTGCCAGATTACATTCAAACTTCGTAGATTTATCGAGGACGGATGACAATACATTAATTTGATAAAATAATTACAATTTTCAATTTGCAAAATAAGATTTTTGTTAATTTGTATTATTTTTTTCATTTATCATCGATAAGGCAGGAATTGATGTTCATTTTAAATTTCAACCAAAGCGTGTGCTTTAGTTGTTTTTAACTACTTTTATACGATTTACTTTTTTATGATTAAAATTAGCTCTACACGTGTTCCATTTAATGTCGCCATTTTAGCGCCATGCTGTTTAAATAATAATGATAAACGAGCCTTTTACTGAGACCCTTAATACGCTTATATCCGTACAACCTAATCTTATTTATATCTAATGAGGCAGTTTTGAATATTATTTGACACCAGCTATCTACTAGCATACTACATTAATTTTGAGTCTGTGTGCCCTTTGGCATATGCCTCCTCCAACTTCTTCCATAGTGCTCTGTCCTTTGCTGTGCTAGTCCATATCTTCCCACCTGTCTTTTCAATGTCGTCTCTCAACCATTTTATTGTGCCGTCCTCTATTTCTTTTTCAGACTTTTGGGTACCAGGTTGTTACCCTTTTGGTCCACTTATCAATTCCATTTATGGTATGTCCAGACCATCTCCGCTTCAATCTTTTTAACCAAGTTCAAAAAAGGAGGAGTTTCTCAATTCGTGGGTATGTTATTCTTTTATGTTTGTTACCTCAGAACTTTCGACTGGGTGAACTGATTTTGATAACTTTTTTTTTATACAATCTCATTAATTAATCTAGTTCTAGTTACTATTATTGTTAGTTTTGGAGTCGGTGTCAGCCAAGGTAGGTGTGTAACTACATACATAGTTATAGGTGAGATGTGCTTGCGTCGCACGCGCATCGTGATGAGGCAAGAGGGGCCGCGGCGGAACGACACCGATTCCAAAATTAACAATAATCGTAACTAGAATTAGATAAATTAATTAGATTGTATAAAAAATGCGCAATTATTTTTATAATTTTTGAAGTGGGTTGTTTTTTGCTTTTTTTTTCACTGTATAAATAGGACCGTCGTATTCGATGTAACATTATACACGCAATACGCAGAAAATATACACGAGCCCTTCACAATAGTTCGGGTGTAACGCGTCCCGGCGCGATCGTTCCGCTTTTGTTTAGCGATCCGCAGTGCGGCGGCCGTGTCGTTATTGTCTAACTCCGAAACACGATAATGAACGTTTTTTGTATCACACACTGTTGTGCTATAAATATGTTGAATATTATTTACTGTTGAACACTGTATTTTGAAGCTTTAACACTATTGCATCAGAATCATCATATCAGCCGAAAGACGTCTAGGTATTGCTGGACAAAGAACTCCCCCGAAGATTTCCACGACAATCGGTCCTGAGCAAGCCTCATCCAAAGTATTCCGGCGATCTTGAACAGATCGTCGGTCCATACGTGTAAGTGGTCGTCATTCGAGAACTTTACTGCCCCAACGGCCATCTTTCCGTCGACCTATGTGCCCTGCCCACTGACGCTTCAGTTTCGCAATTATTTGGGCGGTGACATTGGTTTTCCTACGTATCTTCTCATTTCTGATTTGAGCTCGCAAGGAAACTCCGTGCATAACTATCTCCATTATCCTCTGAGCTATTGCTATACCATTGTGCAATGTCCGCCGATTAGGTAAAATCATCATCGAAGACGAGCGGGCTTCCACGACCGCGTTTACCTTTCAGTCTGACAGTTGAATTGAATTTGCTTGAATGCATGAAGTATTTAAGCTTTTAGTATCTGTAAGTGAAAATCGCAACCGTACGTGCCTTGTCCCATGCAATAGCATGGCAAGGTCGCCGTGCTATATGTAGAAGTGTATGAGCTACAATGACAACTTTCACATGGCATGGCAACCGTGGCGTGACCGTGTATCGCCCGTGCTTATCCATTATAACTCCGACGGAAGATTAAGTGCCTTTTCATATGCAGACAAGGGAAAGACCCGCCATAAAACGCCGAAATATTTATGTGTACCTACTAAAGTATTGAAGGCTTATGAAAAAAAAAACAAACTACAAATATATCTTGTGGTAGAATCTGCACAGGATGGATTCAGTGGACAATGCCGGCCCTAGCTTAGCCATCAGTGTAAGTAAATTCACATGGGAGTAAATTCACATACGACATTCCATAAAACCTTCACCCAAAGAGGGGCCCATGCTACTAATTAAACATTAATTATTAAGAAATAGAAAAAAATTACTAACATAAAACTATTCTCTTCTTAAGTTCTTATAATATTAGGCTTAAGTTAAGTTTACTAACAATAATTATAAGTTTTTTTTAATTTTTAAATTTAGTTTAACTTAATTATGTAATTTAGTATGGGAATAAAAGGCTTTTTTATTCCATAAAACTGGGAGGATGGGATACGTTCTATTTATATAAGAAGGAATAACAAGCAACACTTGATGAAAGTGGAAAAACAAGCCGCCCATGCACATCCTCAATACCGGATTTCATATTATATATAAAATAGCTTCTCGTATTTATTATTATTTTTTCTTCCTTATATATTTACACACATACGTTTTTTATTATTTTTGTTATTGTCATTATTTATTTTTAGTTACATTTTGTTTTGTTAATCATATTTTTTTTTCTCATAACAATTAATTATATTTTACTTTTAAAAATATGTCAGTTCAGCTCCAAACTTCACACAATGGGGTCACTGAAAATTAGTGTTGTGCTCATAGTGTATGGACACAACTATAACTGAGTGGACTCTAGTTTTGGAAGACCACTGCCACATTAAGTTTTGCTTTTGATTCCTTTGTATTAAGTTAAGTAAGTTAAGTATTAGATTAAGCATATATTTTGTTCTCTTTAACTTTTTTGTGTGAATGTGTCAGTTTTTCTTCCGAAATAAATTCATTTTCATTTTCATTTCAAAAGATTGGTTGCACGCCTTTAAGTATACAAGTATAACCGATTTTGGATTATTGCAGTCCGCAGATAAATCCACAAATTGGCTGTACGGGGCGAAAATCTTCATGCAAATCGCTTTGGAAACCTAGAAATCAATATGCATCATAATATATATATACGCATCAATATGCATCATAATCTAATATATAAAATTCTCGTGTCATGGTGTTAAACTTTGAACTCCTCCGAAACGGCTTGAGTATCGGACTCATGAAATTTTGTGTGCATATTGGGTAGGTCTGAGAATCGGACATCTATTTTTCATCCCCCTAAATGTTAAGGGTGGTCCACACGAATTTTTTTTTTAATTTATTTGACTTTTTTTTTTAATTTGTTTGATTTTGAGTCTTAGAGCATTAAAAAATACATACATTTCAAATTTTCACCCATCTACGATCAACAGTTACTTTTGTATTGCGATTTTAGTGTCGACAATACAACGTTTGCTGGGTCAGCTAGTAAATATATAATATATAAATCTTGATTCTTCTCATTAGCTCAACCCTTCACGAAGCAGCGGTAGATTCAATAAGATTTTTTTTTTGACATTCATAAGTGTCATTTCCGTGACCTACGTGAATAAACTGATATTAATATGATTTGATTTCACGTTTTGATGAAGAAGAGAAGGAGTATAGGAGAGACACAAGAAGTGGTATAATATTATGTGATTCAAGCTAATTTAGCTTATACCAACTCCTTTAGTGCCATAAAGCATGTATCCACTACACCGCACCAGTTTTATTTATGATAGTAAGGGCGAGCAGGACGTTCAGCTGATGATAATTGATACGCCCTGCCCATTACAGTTCAGGATTCTTGAAAACCCCAAAAATTCTAAGCGGCACTACAGTTACGCTCATCACCTTGAGACATGAGATGTCAAGTCTCATTTGCCCAGAAATTTTACTAGCTACGACGCCCTTCACACCGAAACACAATAATGCTTGCACATTACTGTTTCACGGCAGAAATAGGCGCCGTTGTGGTACCCATAATCTAGCCGGCATCCTGTGCAAAGGACCCTCCCACTTATCATAACTCACTTAATTGGACTAAAAGGACTCACAGCATTTTAAAATGCTGGAAGAACCTAAATATTCTTTAGAAGAATAATTGTAATTTTAAAAAAACAAATCTTATTTGTCACTGTTTCCCTATTGGTAATTGTAACAGATGGTGGAATGCTTAAAAAAGCGCTTAATTGAAGTGACAATTGCTGCGCTTTTTGCTGAGCGGGTTTTTAATTGTTTCAAATTCGAAATTTAAAATAGCATTTTGTCCGTTTAGAATTTCTTTGAATGTGACTGAATGGTAGCAGTTGCGGCTTTGCTGAGACAATTTTTTGGCATAATTTAAGTGTGGTTTTTATATAATGTCTTGACACAGAGTCAATAATAGAGTTTGGAAAATTTTAGAGCTTATTTTTTTTAATTACCGCTTTAATTAGACTAGTAAAAAAAAGTTGTATGTACATAATTTATATTGTAAGATCGTTAGCATATGGAGTGGCAGTAGCAGTGGGAAGCTCCTTTGCACAGGATGCTGGCTAGATTAAGGTTACCACAACGGCGCCTATTTCTGCCGTGAAGCTGTAACGTGCATTATTGTGTTTCGGTCTGAAGGGCGCGCCGTATCTAGTAAAATTACCGGGCAAATGAGTCTTAACATCTTAAGACTCAAGGTGACGAGCGCAGTTGTAGTGCCCCTCAGAGTTTTTTGGTTTTTCAAGAATCCTGAGCGGCACTGTATTGTAATGGGCAGGGCGTTACAACTACCACCAACTGAACGTCCTGCTCGTCTTGTCCCGTATTGTCATAAAAAAAGGTAACTCCACGCTCCTGGTCCTGCGACGCCCTCATTCTAACTGTTCCTTTTTTATTTAGTCCAATACAATTAAAATACGTTTATTTAAAAAAGTTTTGACACTTGTATTTCCCTGGCGGATACTTAAAAAAACAAGACATAAAAAAATTTTAAACTACAGAAAACTTATTTATTTATTTATTTGGGCAACTAACAAATTACACTCTTTACATGCCTAAACTTTAAATATAATAAAATATGGATAAGAGTTAATCCACTTATAAACTACCACAGCATTCATAATTTTTACTAAGTTTATAAGACAATTTTATTAACAATTTAAAAACTAAAATCTATAAATATTGTAATATATAGTTTAAAATCAAAATGAAATATGAAAACAGGGATTCTAAGTCACGTGTGTAAATTAAGTATTTTCTTTTTATATTGAGCAAGCGAAATGAATAAAGCAGTGTTCTGCGATTTGGCCAGTGAGTTATATGACCTACAGAGCCTAGAAATAGTTGCGTTTAGACCCAGATTAGCTTATTAATATTAGCTATTTTCTTTCGTTCACAAGAGCTAAAGCAGTGTGTGTATGTAGGTGTATGTGTGTATAAGTTGGTTCAATCTTTAGCCCGCCTATGCATAACATGTATGCAAGGCGTTATATGCAAGGTTTTTTTATGGAAGTCAAAGTCAAATAGACTTTATTCAAATAGGTTTAAATTAAGCGCTTCTGAATCGTCACTATAAATTTTTGTTTTAAATTACTGATTTTACCGTATGTCTGTAAAAAGTTGAGCCCGTGGGAAGAAGCTACAAGAAACTCAACGGCCACTCTTTTCAATCAAATAGAGTATTTTACAATGGCTGTAATATAAAAAACAAATTATATAGAAGAGGCGGACAAACCTGATGTTAAGTGATCACTGCTCTGGTGCAGCTAGAGAATGTAATGAGAAAACACTAGAGGAATCACAGTAGCGTTGCCGGCCTATAAGGAAGCAAGTTCGATAGCAAATAATTTTATGGTGCCCATCTTTGAATTATACAGCTTGGATGTTTTATAAAGAATCTGCCAAAATTTCAGGTGTCAAACGAAATATCTCATTAACCGCTGCCGGGCTGTAGACTGCTGACAGAAGGATGGATGGACGGACAGAGGAGGCTATATTTCATTTTAAATAGGAGGGGGCGGGCAAGAGGCTCATGGGAAGTGGCGAGAATCGCCCGTGGGTCCAACATCCTCAACCCCAAGGTCAAGCGATGTGTTCCTTCAAGTTGGGAGTACGCTCTTAGATTGAAGTACTCTAAGTCGAATCAATTCAGGAAAAACAGCAGCCGGTTACATTGGTGAAAATGAACCTGAATATGTGTACCTGCCTATTACAATCCAGTGCCGCTCAGGATTCTTGAAAAACCCAAAAATTCTGAGCGGCACTATAATTACGCTCATCACCTTAAGACATAAGATGTTAAGTCTCATTTGCACAGTAATTTCACTAGCTACGGCGCCCTTCAGACTGAAACACAATAATTTTTACACATTGCTGCTTCACGGCAGAAAAAGGCGCCGTTGTGGTACCCATAATATAGCCGGCATCCTGTGCAAAGAAGCCTCCCACCCTCTCCTCCCACAAAATTGCTTTGTGATAAAAGTTATTTGTGTGTTAACAACTGATACTTGAAAAGATCCATCTTAAGGAAGTATTTTCAAGTGTACGCGTAATTCTCTAAAGCCCATGAGATGAATATAATTATTCATACTATTGACTACCTACAAATTATCGGTATGTATTCAACTTCCAACGATGGTGTGGTCCAATTCAAGAGTGACTAAAACTTTATTAACTTTAAAAAAGAATAATTTTAATAAATTATTGGATTGATATTGCAAAGGAAAGATTTAATTAGTACTTAATAGTGTATATTGTAGAAACAGAAATAAAGATTTATTTGTATCGTATAACTTAAAAAAATTATATAACCTTTTAAAACATCTATTTCGAACTCGCCTGGAAAAGGCGCAACATAATAACGAGGGTGCAGTTGTAGGCACTAGGTATTTGCTTCCATACACCCGACTAGGAAGTAGAAAGGCAATTTCTTTAGTCTTTTCTTGAATAGACATAATTTGACACAACAATGTTTCAATGTTCCAGTGCTCTGCGAACGGCTGGATCACTTGGCGTTGCGTAGAGACGTCGCTTCACTGTGTGTCTTCTACCGCATTTATCACGGGGAGTGTTCCGAAGAGCTGTTTAACCTGATTCCTGCCGCCGAATTCCACCTTCTAAGACTCGCCACAAGTTAAAATATCATCCCCACCATCTGGATGTGTGGCGGTCCTCCAGAGTGCGGTTTTCAAGGAGCTTTCTTCCGCGTACTATAATGCTGTGGAATGAGCTTCCTTGTGCGGTGTTTCCGGGACGATACGACATGGGTACCTTCAAAAAAGCGCGTACACCTTCCTTAAAGGCCGGCAACGCTCTTGTGATTCCTCTGGTTTTGCAAGAGAATGTGGGCGGCGGTGATCACTTAACACCAGTAGACCCGTACGCTCGTTTGTCCTCCTATTCCATAAAAAAAAATGTAAGTGACATTTACCTAATATTTGCATGACAATTATCACCTTAATTGCACAGGTATGGTCAAATATTTAGTTGGCACGCTAGTCTCGTTTTCATCGTAAAATTTGAAACTGGTTTCAATCCTCGTTTCTATAGTCCTCTATGGAATGGTAGACTAACCGCAATAACCTCACCAGTACCACGAGTGGTGTGTCATCCTAATTCCTATTAAAGCCGTGAATTACTAACACTCCACAGTCCGGTCAATCGTCCAAACACCTTAAATGATCTAAAAAATTATTATTGTTACTAGGTTTGATCTATCGAGGTCTGTACGCATCGAACTTGGTGCGACGCCGGACCAATCGTTGCGACACCTTTCAGTTCATATTGAATACGCCGCACTGAATTGATACCCAGCCTAGTTGGTATTCTGCCTTCAAATGCGCAACATTTAGCGAAAAGTTGGTAGATTTTGTGAGATAAGTATCGTGAAACTAAGTCCTAAGTTACCCATTATCAAGTGCATTAAATTAATTATATTTTCACTGTCTTCATTTAATATCTCTCTACTTTCACACTGGCTTATTTTTTTCAGAAGCTAACCAAAAACACGCTATTACTATTGTTTCGCTGTCCGTCCGTCCGTCAATCTGTCTGTATCATTTCATAAGCTACAAAAGTTGCTCCTAGTACTATATGGTATAAGATTTCAATGAGTTTCAGTAATTCTAACCCCCTTATTCATCATAGTCTGCTAACTTAAAGCATTAATAATACTCACGCTGTCTTCTTCTATTGACCTAAGCCAGAATGAGAAAAAACACTCCTAAGCGGCTGTTTAAAGTTAGCGGACCATTATGAATAAGGGGGTAAGTCTATAACTTGTACCACAATCCCGCGTGGGCCGTGTAATGAGGCTAGCAATTTGCATATTATTTTAGGTATACAGCAACCATTGATTTAGTGATAGTTAATGAAGCAAAGGCTTTCATTATCGCTTGACACTCTTCATTAAATTAGGCGTCTTAATTAATGTTTTGTGAGATGTTGATGTTCGAACGTGGCACCTCTGACGAAGAAATTTAATAACAGTTATAGCAATATACAGTCTCTGCTGCGAGATAAATATTAAGTAGATTTATATTATTTAGTAGCATTAGAAATTTCAGAAAGTGCTTAGTTTCTCTGTGATAGTACGTCCGCCACACCTAGTTCTGTACTTGCAGTAGGATGAACTGTATAAGCAGCATACTTCATAGTCAAAGTTAAATTAACTTTATTCAATTAAGCCTAAGTTAAGAGCTTTTGAATTACTGCAAATATTTCTTTTAAATTACTGAATTTACCATATCATGTTCGTAAAAAGTAGAGCTTGTGAGAAGAACATACAAGAAATTCATCAGCCACTCTTTTCAATCAAAAAATTTTTTTTTTATTTGTTTATGGAAAAGGAGGACAAACGAGCGTACGGGTCACCTGGTGTTAAGTGATCACCGCTGCCCATATTCTCTTGCCACACCAGAGGAATCACAGGAGCGTTGCCGGCCTTTAAGGAAGGTGTACGCGCTTTTTTTGAAGGTACCCATGTCGTATCGTCCCGGAAACACCTCACGGGAAGTATTGTCGATGAGCGGTGATACGAAAAATGGGGATTTTTTTTGTGGTAAACGCGTAAATTCGACATTCACAAGAGAGGATGCGATAGAAGACAAAAGTTTCTTCCGGTACTGGTCGACGATTTCCCTAGAGAGACCTGCATAGCCTGTGTATACGGCACCGCCCGTGCTGTCGTCTACATAGTAATGGATGTTGGAGGTGTCCAACATATGATTGATATTGATATATAGAAGATACAGTGTGGGAGATAGCACACAGCCTTGGGGCACTCCAGCGTTCACGGGCTTGGGATTCCAGCAATAACCGTCGATAACGACTTGTATGCTGCGCCCAGTGAGGAAGCTGGAGGCCCACTTGCATAAGCTCTCGGGAAGCACAAACTTTTTGCGAGAAGCGCCTTGTGCCATACACGATCAAAGGCCTTCGCTATATCCAGGCTAACTGCGAGGCCTTCCCCTTTGCTTTCGATAGCCGCCGCCCATCTATGTGTTAGGTATACCAGAAGATCACCTGCTGGTCGACCATGGCGAAAGCCGTACTGTCGGTGGTTGATCAACTGGTGACCCTCTAGGTATACCAAGAGCTGGCGGTTAATTATGCTCTCCATAATTTTGGAGAGCAGGGAGGTAATAGCTATAGTCCCGTAGTTTGCCGAATCCGAACGGTCTCCTTTTTTTTGGATCGGATGGACAAGGGCTGACTTCCATGATTCAGGGACTACGGCTTTTGTATATGAGTGCCGGAATAAACGCGTTAGCACCGGCGTCAACTCAGGGGCACTCGTACTAAGCACGATTGGAGAAATGCCATCCGGCCCGCTCGACTTCTTAACGTCCAACGAAAACAGAGCTCGCCTAACAGTTTTCTGTCTGAACTGTACTTCAGGCATAGAGCTCTGACGCGGGATGGTCGGCGGTGTTTTTCCGTTGTCGTCAAGAGTCGGGTTGGAGATAAAAAGAGCGCACAGGAGATCGACCTTCTCTATTGCCGTATGGGTCAGGGTGTCATTCCTCATGTGCAACGGCGGCAGGGACGGCTGGTTGAAGTTACCAAGAGCAGCTTTCGACAACGAGCAGAACGTGCGTGTTCCGTTCGACTGTATAATTAATATAAATTTCGAGACAGTACTGCTACCTCACCCTTTTCATAGAACTAACTATATGTGCAGTGTATGACCCAAGAAACTGTAATGCTATGACAGCTATTACTGTACTACAAGTACAACTAAACACAGATATATAAGTGGTATGAGTAACTGTCTGTGTCGTATTCATCCTGGAACAGACCTGGCACTGAACTTATTTCTGTACTGGCAGTAGAAATAGCCACACCAATTTCCTTTTTTTTGTTGAATATAAGAATGTTGAAAATGAATATAAGAGACGAGACAGACAGAAAATTGAGCTGATGGTAATTGATACGCCTTACCCATTATAATGAAGTGCCACTCAGGATTATTGAAAAACCCAGAAATTCTGAGCGGCTCTACAATTGCGCTCGTTACCTTGAGACATAAAATGTTAAGTCTTATTTGCCCAGTAATTTCACTAGCTACACGGCACTTCATTTCACGGCAGAAATAGGCGCTGTTGTGGTACCCATAATCTAGCCGGCTTCCTGTGCAAAGGAGCCTCCCACTTTCTGTAGTAAGCATAGAACTAACTGCTTGTACAATGTACACCTGGGACACTACTACCCAGTTGCCGTATCTCAGTTATAGATGAACATGTAGGGCAGTTGATGTCTCAACGCAAGGTGTGCTCTTCTTAACCATTTATTCCCATTATAAATATTGTTACGGCGCGGCAGCGTTGACGAACTATGTGCATTTATAATATTTTACCGATAACTTCTTTAGGCACGTTGGGCAGTTTTGGAGTAGAGAAAAGCACTGAACTCGCGTTACCGTCACGCATTTAACACTTGAGATAAATTTGAATGCATAATCAAAAATAATTCGATTTTCATTTAGTAAGCAAATTAGGAAAATGACGATAAAAATGAGAGAATTGTTGAAATTACGTACGGAAATCGAAAAAAGTATAGTTGAAATTAATTCAGGTTTATAAAATAGTAGATTTTACAACGAGTGCACTTAAGGAACCATTTTTTATCCGAGACTTTAGCAATGTCTGACTGATAGTAATGTCGAGGATAAAATTGTGTTGTGGACGAGTTATAAACTCGACATTTCATTTCGATTGCGAGGAAATAAAACCGTAGTATACCATGGACATTTTAAAAAATTTAGCAAATTTGAAGAAATTAATGAACACACGAAAAAACAAGAAATGATCTTACAACATTGACAGATTGACTTACACCGGCTTGGGCTCCAGACCTATACAGCCTACTATTAAATTAATTTTGTAATATATTTTTTTTAATTAATAAATAACCTATTGTATTTTAATTAAAATATTAATATCTTTTATATCTTAAAAAACACATGGGGCAAATAAATTAAAGTAAATATTATAAAATAACAAATTCTATCTCTGAACTTTTTACTGTGTTTGGCTGTATGGCTCATTTTCTTTGCCTTAATATAGATACATTTATTAGTAGATACTTTTGTGCACTTGTGCACAATAGTATCTACTAATAAATGTAAATGCACAGCCTATATCGTGCACAAATAAGAAATTTCAGAGTATGAGAAGTGAAAATGATATTTGTTTTGTAAATTTGTTTGTATTTGTTTACCTAATAAGCCATTTTTAACAAAAGAAAATAATGATTACAAGTTTGTGTAGCTAGTAAAATTTTATTCTGACGTGCAGTTCTACGACTGACAGTTCTGTTGAAACAATTTTTAACCCAGAGCATTCCACGTGCTCTGCAGTCAAATATTGTATTTCTAATATGAAAAGTGCAAAATATTGACTATTTTTATTTAGAATAATTAGAAAAATGTTGCTCCTATCTAAACTAATAATTAATGCCACTTTAAGAAAAAATATAATATTTAAAAGAATTACATTTACAAACCAAAACCACGCGAAATAACTGCAAATATGAACAAGACGATGCTCATTATACGAAATAGAGCTAAGTAACAAAATAATTATTAGACATGATCTATTTTTGTCTGCTATATATATTTTAAATTGTCTTAATTTATTTTTATCTATGTTGGTCTATCTTGATTCATCTCGACTGAAAATGTTGATTCCTACATCGGAATAATTGTAAGGTAGCTAAATGAAGCTTGGATTACTATTTACTGTTTCGCACCTTTCGGTCATGTTATTTTTTGAAGTGACACTTCTTTAGAATCGTGTTGTGATTTGAAGCTCGATGGAACGAAAAAGCGAGACGATAGAGACACAAACATATAAATATATATTAAGATATAGGATTCAGCCTGTATGTTATGTCATGTTATGAATTTGTTTTGGTACTAGGCGAAAATAGATGAAGAAGAGATTTTCTACATAGACAGACCAGTAGAACATAAATAAAGTAGCGGTGATGGTAATGTCTTTTATAGCCGTTGAAATCATGTAACATCCTAGCAACATGTACCAGGACTTCATGTCATCAGGACGGACGCGAACACGAAGAACATTTTGTTTCAGCTATTGAAAATATGTAATTATTTAGCAAAATAATTCAAAACGTCGAGACATAGTTACAAAAGTTTATTAATTTAAAGGGGCATTAACCTGAAAAATGACACTTCATCCTTTTTAAGTTTGGATATGCTGTTATTTGAATAGTTTTTCACTGAACACTTTGTTATTGCGAGGTGTTGTATTCAAAGCGCGGTCGAAACACAGTTGAATGGAAACTCTGCCTAATAGATGCGTAGGCACAGTATTGATTATGACAATTTTTGAGCGTGATTGTGTGTCTTGTTGTATAATGCACGTCGATGAATTTTGTGCTTTTTTCATAAATGTTTGCTTTATATCTTTCTTGTATTGGCTTCAATTATTAATAAACAGATGTAATAATTTTATTTCTTTTTTGGGGCTTTAATTGATTTAAAGCTCATGATAATATCCGTTTCTTAGGCTTAGTTTATTTCAAATAATGAATTTGGATTCCGAGTGAAATAATTAAGATCACTGAAATTATTGGCTACATTGCCACGTTAATATAATAAATGTGATGATGGAATCGTTGACTATCACTCGTATATTGTTATTAAATCTCAGTCGAATAAAATAACAACATTTAAAAAGAGATTGTCGTATATAGGCCGCACTTGGCCAGTCTACGGATGTTACACAAAAGGTCCCAAAAGC
The DNA here is from genome assembly GCA_949711755.1 of Leptidea juvernica. Classification (NCBI taxonomy): domain Eukaryota; kingdom Metazoa; phylum Arthropoda; class Insecta; order Lepidoptera; family Pieridae; genus Leptidea; species Leptidea juvernica. The sequence continues at coordinate 3,622,993 of CATIXQ010000028.1, forward strand.
ATTGCATTCCTTCAAATTAATTGGATTTCACTATTGTTTGTTATTTTAAATTATTTTTTATTTACTGTTAAATTATTTAAATGGCTTTATGAAACATTGTACTGACTTATTGGTACACATATAAAATTTGAAAACAAAATTTTATGAACGATGCGGGACTCGAACCCACGACCACTGGCGTTCCGTGGCAGTGCTCTGCCAACTGAACTAACCGTTCGAGTGACCTATTGTCATAAAATCTTGTATGATTTATTCAACTCTCAGGTAGTGGTTCCATCTACAGTATCCACTTTACAGTTAATATACCTGCTCAAACCCAAAATTTGCATATGTTGTGATCATTAACTAATTACGGTATGTTGTGATCATTAACTTATAACGATCTGTCCTGAATAGTTACGATATGTTGTGATCATTAACTAATATGATATGTTGTGATCATTAACTAATAACGATGAGTTGTGATCATTAACTAATGACGATATGTTGTGATCATTAACAAATTACGATATGTTGTGATCATTAACTTATTACGAAATGTTGTGATCATTAACTTATTACGATATGTTGTGATCATTACCTGACTAATTACGATATGTTGTG